>JAOCPS010157666.1:0-14616 GCA_025505425.1 Graphium colonna
CACACACATATATATATATATATATATATATATATAATTCGCTCAGAAATGACGGAGATATGCGCGAACGTATATAAAAAAAGAAACATCCAAATATAATAATAATAAAATCTTTCGCAACTAAAGTTTTTTCAACTAAATAATAGCAAATTGATACTTTAATAATATATGTATTGGTATGATACATTTTAAATAATGCTATAGTAATAAATAAGTGTTAAAGGGAAACAGTCAGTCAATTTGTATTATTCTGTGCAGTTTATCATAACTGGAATATTCGATTTCTCCAACAGTAAGACAATTCCATTAATGTTTGCAGACATTCAATGTTGCGTTTCGAATTTGGAAGTTTAGTCTTGTAAGCTTATAATTTTTGTAATGTTCATGATTGAATTAAACATTAATTGTTTTATGTTCATATATGTGTATCAAACTGTTTGTAGTACATAATGGTATAATTTTACATGTTGTTAAAAATATTACTGTAGTAAAAGTAACACCCTATTTTTTCAACTATCCCACAGCTGGGCAAAGCCCTCCCAAAGACAGACAGAATAAGGCAAATTCCACCACGCTGCCTAAGTGCGGATTGGTGGACTTAACATATCTTCGAAATATTATTTCTTAGATATGCAGGTTTCCTCATAATATTTTCCTTTACCGCAGAGTACATGGTAATTTAGCACTAAAAACTGCAATTAGAATATTAACAATATCATTGGTGGTAGCACCGAGGATCAAACTAAGGTTCGCCGCGATTAAACAGAACTGAAGGCAAGCGCCCGGAACTTAAGCTTTCGCGGCTTCAAGTGTTAACGTTTTATTAAAAGATGACTTATACGCCTCGGTTATTTTATATCTTAGTATTGACAACTGAAATAGCGAAATTAAGGAAACGGATTGTTAATAGTGACACTCCTATTTGTGTCTAGCTGACACAATATTATGTGAGAAACACACAAATATTTAAAGCACCTTTTCTTTAAAAGATCTCCGTCCATGTGATGGTAATACTGAAAACAAAATTGCTAAATTATTTCAAATTATTATTATTTGTTGATTTATTGTGGAGTGGAGAAGTTTTTGGTGCATTTAAATAACATTGCAACTTCTTATTTACAGAAATGAGACTATTACATCATATTCTATTCTATAAAATATTATGTCCGTATTAATCCAACGTTTCAAATACTTTTTAAAGGAAAACCGGGTGATATGCGAGGCTGATGTAATAAAAAAAAATTAATTGTTGGTTACTACCACCTGCTCGAGATTCTATTATAAATAAAGCCAAGTCCAGGCACAAGCACAACACTGCAAGATTTCAAGATACTTTAAGTAACTTCTGCATAGATCAGGCAAATAATAAGTTTTAAGCTAACGGTATGTCAGATATGAATAATGCGCGATAAAATCCGGAAAGCTTATATTGGCATAGGTCTGAGAAATAATGCACTCCAATAGTTCAACTTTTTTAAAAAAAATTACGCAAAAAATTTTGTTCAATTTCGTTATAATTTTTTTTTCTGAAATGGGATTAAATTATTGCAGGCAGATTATAACTGATTATCAGATTTGATAATACGCGTATATGCTACAGCTAAACTATGAACCTTATCCCTTTGAATCGGTAAACAAATAATATCAGAACTAGGCATTATTGCACGAATTATCTTAACAAGTTTTATTAGTGTAACTACTACTATAAAGGCATTGAAAATTGTTTTTAAAACAATTTATTTTTATTAGTGTCCGCAATAGTTGAATAAAGCAGTTTTTGTCTACAACATGCCCAATACATAAAAATATCAAGGGACTAGAAAAAAAGCAAGTGAAGGACCCCGAATGAATATTTAATAACCTAAAAAACTTTAACAATGTTCTCATTACCGCAAGCCGCTGTGAGAACAAATTAGTTAAAAAAACTAGTATCAATTTTTAAGGGCTGGTTGTTTATATATATAGAGCGTTAGCTTACGATCGGTATAACAGACTACGAGCGTTGTTCCTAGCAGTGTGAATACATATACATGTTTATGTAAATGTTCTTACACCTCTTAAGGCTAGATTTTAATACCAGTATTAACAAGAATTGTTGTATATAGTTAAATTTTCTCGAAGGATCATTTCTTTCTCACGCAAAGGTCAACTTGTATAACCATGCAGCAAGTGAATGCAGCCAGCGTTTTTGGCACCAGCCTTTCAAAGTTGGTTTATTAGATTAAGGTAGAATAATCTTACATTTTATGAATATGTTTATTGTCAATATTTCTCTTATAGTTTTATAAAAAATAATAAAAAGACTCATATGCACTCTTAAATATACGAGTCAAACATACACGAGAAGCATAGGTTAAGAATCAATTACCAATATGGGTTAGTTTTACCAAATAAAGTCAACAATCCCCTGTAAACGCCTACAACGTCTATGACTGAATATAATATCAGAAAACTATTAAAAGTTTAAATATCAGATAAGATATCTCTTTATTTTTTAAATCAATGAGGCACAGTATTATTCAGAAAGAAAATGTTCATTTATCATTTGGTCACGTATCTGCTCATTCCGCGACTCATATTCGTAATTGTGGTTTCAATTTTATAAAGCATTAACGTTACTCTTCTGATTTCGTGTTTTCATATGTTTTAAAATCCAAGAACACACTTGATTGTGTAAGATCTTAAATTAAATAAAGAAGTAGAAGAGGCATATACTATATTGACAGTATAGCTATTTCAAACATATTTTTATTAAATAATAACTACTAACGTATATTCATATACACAAACGTAATAGAAGTAACACTGGGCAAAATTATTTTAGAAAGAATTATTCGACAATTGGAATCGCACCAAGAATTCGAATAACCCAGTGATTTACTTTATATTAAATAAAAAAAATATAACCAAGACAACTTATTTTGTTTCTGAGACTTACGCGCATATTAGACATTTTTAAATTAAACAACTTTACGGATTTTATCGCGGTTTATTTTTTATCACCCGACGTTTCGAACCCTTTACAGCGTTCATGGTCACGGGTAGGTCCTACGATAAAATCCGTAAAGTTGTTTAATTTAAAATATACTAGACTTACATAGTTCAAAAACAATAGTTCGGAAAAAAATGCTGAAGCGGTTTTGAACAAAAATTACTTTGAGACTATCGTTGACAAATATTATTCATTTTCTAATACATTCATTAAAAAAAACTCTGCCGAAAAATGTTTACCAAGAATTGGAATTGTTTATAAAAACTGATATTATTTAATATTACTTACTTTTCATATAGATGGGAATATTGACTGTCTGATGCCTTAATGCCCGATGTATCTGCCGACTAAAGTATTCATAACATAAATATTTAGTAGTAGGTTATATACATTGAAGCTAAGTTAGATGTTTTATAACTTTATATTGTAAATTGAAAGGTTTTGAGGATAGCGCATTTAATAATAAAAGTGCTCCTGACCGAAATTACGGCCACGGCGGCCAATCTAATTTGAGATTAACCAACTGCGCAGGAGATATTATAGTGGACAAATGTACGCGCAAACACAGGTGCACTCTCTGTTCCTTTACTCTCATAGCCGATGACCGAACTTTTACATGCCCTTCCGACGCATGGATCATCTTTTTTTTCGGGAAATTGGGTGATCAGCCCACATTGCCCTAATCCAACCAAGAAACATTAACACAAAGTTATTGTCCCCCCACGGGATTCGAACCCATGACCTCCGGTTTACAAAGCAAGGGCCCATACCGCTAGCCTAAGGAGGCGAATAACGTAATACGTAAGATACGTAATTACCTTAGGAAAAAAATAGTTATAATTTACTTTTTGTATAATAAACTTTAAAATGTCAATGTAATTTATACAACAAGTTAATTTCATCTTCTATTCATTTTACAAGTTCATCACAGAAAATTACAAAAAGCGTCTTTTATCGCCTCAAAAGTTAACTTTCCAAACATAAGTTCTCCTCTTTTAAACATTTATGGGACCATTTGGGAAGTATAACCTATCATTATAAAGGAAGATTTTTCCTTTAATCGCTTAACAAATGGTGGAGATATGCGCGAACTTACACAAAAACATACCAACATTCAGATAGGGAACCCTCGTCTTTAATTTAAGTCGGTAAAAAAGAGCAAAGATGCCTGCATATACACTTGTATCACAAACTATTTGTGAATACGAGTAAATGCGTATAGGCAATTGCTTCCTTGAGAAATGGCTTGGTAAAGAGCAGTACAAGTTTATTTCCACAGAAATTTACATAAACTGACTTTAAACTCCTTAAAAGTGTACTTTCAAAACATATCTTCTCCGTTATTTTGATTTTAAAACAAACTGCTATACCGACATTTATAAAATGATGTAGGATCATTGTAGAAGTGTATCCTATCAGATAAAAAATATTTTCTCAAATCAGCTCATAAGCTACGGAGATATATGGGAACATTCCCAAATTTATTTTTTTTATATTAAAAAATCTGTTAAACTATTTTTTTCTAATTTTTTACTCTATCATGTAAAAAAAAGTTTTGAAATCGGTATAATAGGTGATGGATATACGCGCAGACGTACACAAAATCAATTTTGTTGGGTTGATTTAGAAGAAAAGCTACCCACCTTATTTTTCTAAAATTTTTATGGGATTGTTTTGGAAGAATATCTTACAAGACAAAAAACAATTTTTTAAAATCAGTTTATAAATTATGGAAGTATGAGCGAATATACTTAAAAAAATTAAATATTCGAATTGAGAACCTTACTCCTTTTTAGAAATCGGTTAAAAATTATCTAGCTTGCGAAAAAGATGAACCGAGACCTACGCTTCCTTTTAACTATTAACAAATGATGGACGCAAACTGCTAAAGCAAGTAGCTTGCGCCATCTAGTAGATGATTACTGGAAATTCACTGGCGATGCTCGAATCCTCGTATTATCTCAATGAACTGGTCCATTCATCGCCGGTATGAATGATGGCGGACCATCATTATTCCCTCTCGATATACCAGTCACTGACGACGAGTCGACAAGCCGTACGTTCAACGCACTACAGTGACCTTGATCTGCTGTTTTTATATTCGACCAATCAAGTGGTACACAGAGCAGTCAGTTCAGTTGGAATTGACCGAAAATATCAACTACCTATAACTCGTTATTTGTTTAATTTATGGTCACTGATCTATTATTCTAGATTAGAGTCGGAAATTACTCTATTCCAATGATAATTGCAGTATATTTTCATGGAATTGTCACAATAACTTTCGCAATTAAAACTTTATTAACGCATTGCTAAAACTAACACAGTATATTACGAAATTTAACCGAATTGTGGCAACGATAACACTACTATTAAAGGCAAAAATATATATCTAGTATGCACTCTAAAATTAACTCAATGTCTGGATTAATGAAGCGATATTCCTTAATATTCCTTTTTTTAGGAACAAGAGTAAACATCCTATAATTATAATGAATGTAATATAACCTTGTTAAAATATTTAGTGGTCCTTATTTATTAAAAACGTATTGAAATTTAGATGTTTCTGAATTATATATCCTTTATTATTTCGACTGGCAAATCTCTATCGGGTTACTCTGTGTAAACGATTATGTTTATTTTGAGTTAACGTCAAGTAACAGGTTTTGCTTGCGGTGTAATAGTAATAAAGGTTTAAAGCCTACACGCCGGTGACGCCGGTCATTAGCTATGAGAAAACTTATGAATGGAGTCGATCTTGTATGTAGATTAGCAAGGCGACTGGTATCCATAGCCGTGTGTCTCCTATATTCAGTACGGCGAATTAAATTTCCAGTTCCATGCCTTCCTTAATGATGAGTTATTGGAACGGGTTTCTAGATTAACTTTTATATAATTCAAAATATCAGTTTTAATAGCTACTGGCTATAATTTTGCGTCTGAGAATAACGACAGCGTTCTCTTGGGAGTGAATGGTGGCACACGATCTCATGAAGCTATTTGCAAATGTCAATTATATGATCAAACCTGTTAAGATGTTTGTTTTCGAAGATAGTAATGTCATATAAATAAAAATAACCATCAATTAATTGTAGTTGTAATAATAATAATAAATCTTTATTTGCTCTTGAACTATGTGTATACAAGGTGGTTTTATAAAGTTTAAGTACTAAGTTTAGCTACTTTAAAATAGCATGCAAATATGTAGTGTACATAGGATCATGTTTTATTTATTAATTGAATAGGTATGTCAAATTTCCTTGCAATTTAATTCTTAAAATCTAGGAATTCTCTTACTGAATAAAATGTGTGGTTAAGAAACTGCGAAGAATCTTTTTGAATTTTAAATATGGTTGCTCTTTTATGTGTGCAGGAAATTGGTTAAAGATTATTTTTCCCAACCAATAACTGGTATTCATAAACCGAACTGTTCGTGCTATAACATTTATAATGACTTTGCTTGGGTACCTATTTAGTCTTTTGCGTTCATTTTGTTTGTACAAATAGTCTCCTCCTCCTCATGCCTCCGATAAGTAAAACCGTGACCCTAAGTTATCTAAATATCCAAACGCCTTGGTTATTATGTAATTATTTTCTTGAAAGTAGATGCTGCAGTTGATACGAGATAGTTTACATATTTTTTCGGTTTGTAACAAAAAGCAAAACATATTCAAAATCTCATCTGAGATTTTCCCATCAACACCCCAAGGTCACAGAAGTTGCCTTAGCGACGCTATAAAAATATTAACGATCAAAAAACAAATAAGTTTGCAACTGCCAGCAGCCGTCCATGATAAACAAACGCTTCACAAAAAAAGGTCCAAACGAGAAGCGGACGAACAGGTGGGTCATGAACCGCACGATCGCGGCGAACTGGTTAGCTTCCGATCGGTCGCGTGGGCACCGACCCGAGGTGTACCGAGGCCACCCGATGTTGACCGATTTTAGATGCAACCACAAACGCATCTGTTGCATGAATGGACTTGGTATTACGGCATATATGGGAATAATTAAAAACTTTCTTTATAACAGTGTTCCGTTTAAACATTTAAGAATAATATTTTTGAATTCAAGTCGATTTAGACGGTTAATATTAGAGAGTAGAGACAATATGAATATATAACTTTTGCTTTGGTGATTTCAATATTCAAGAGAATGAGCCACTGGTTCTGACAGGTTGTAATATTTAAAGTAAGATCTAACGAACTATTTAGGGAATACTAATGTTTTTAGTAGTTATTTTGAACAATTTTGAAAAAAAAAATTGTTATTATAATATTGTAATGCATATAACTAGTTTTATGTAAAAAAACGACGGTTAACATGTGACTTATTAACAACTTAATGTATCATATTCTATCTTGTCTAAACATTTTGTAACTTGTATTTTGCATACCCTTTAAAGGTATGTAGCCAGCTAAAAAAACAATTTGAAATGAAAATACAACATTTAAACAATTATCTTTCAAAGCTCTTTATATAGTATCGATTAAACATATTAGAGAGAACCTGATAATAGTGCACTTTTCGATTATATTAATGTGGTGTGACAAAACACAGAGTTGTTATCAAATACTTTAAGACCATAATAAATTTTTCAAAATCCATGTTTAAAGGCCGTTCTTTTAAGCGCTTCTATTGTTATATGTACTTATTATTCATTAGTATAAATAAAAAATATAGACTTATACGAAATGCAATAAAAAAACTGTATATCTTTCGCTTTTCTTTTTTTTTGACATTTCCATAAAGGTTTTTACAAAATATATTTCAATTGTATTTGATTCAAAGAAACACCGATCATTCGCTGCAGTACAGCTACTGCCATCTAGCGGTAGAGCAACGAAATACAAATTATTAAAAATTACTGATTACTGAACACTAATGTTTGACACTCTGAAACCAATTTTGTATATTAATTGTCATTTATTAAAAAGCGAATTTAATAATAAAGAAATACATTTTACTTTAAGGTTTAAAGCAACTTAAGTAATAAGATTTTTTTTATGGGAAAGGATGCAAACGAGCAAGCGGCTCACCTGATGATAAGTGATTACCGCCGTCCATGGACCCTCGCAATACCAGAGGAATAAATCTAAATCTTAATCTTAGTTATCAAAATAATGTAAAAAATATTTTTTAACTCTAAAATGCGCTTGGAAACATTTAGGGGTGGTAGAGCGACATATAATTCATTATTATCCCAATAATTATTGTGTCCAAATATCATTAACGCACAAGTGTATATTATGGAAAACACATATGAGAAGCAGACATTATGTATTACATAAATCTTTGATCCACATAACTGTTAAACAGCGTCGATATCTCAAAGTACACGATAATACCAAGTACGATTTATCTAAAACATTCAACGAAACGGATATTATAAATCCTAAACAGGTTCTGTATCCATATAGACAAGTTTTAATCACGATTTAAGCAAATGTTGCCCGTTCAGAGTAATATCAACTTTAGCTGAATAGAAATAAGATCTTTAGTGGTAACAAAATAGCTTTGTACGTAATGACGGTATTAAATGTGACTCTAAAAAGTTCCCACGGCGCTGGTTACAAATTAAGTCGATGTCAGGCAGTTTTCTAAATGTTTTGCACGGTGACTTTTTATGAACATAGTTCTAGTGTTATACGCAATGATTGCATTTTCGTATCCTTTTCTCGAGTATTTAATATTGTTTTGTTGTTTTTGTTCTTACAAACATACTTTATAAACAGCAACGAAGTTTAAAATTATATTACAATTATAAAATTTGTCAAAGAAACCAAATTTTTCAATTTATTTTTATTGATTTATGTGAAAAAAAAATGCCATGTTCCTTTTTATACCTATGATTATGAACGTTTGGTGTAATTGCGTTTTTTGAGGTGGTAGAGCAAAACGTCTTTTCACAGCTTTTGCTACACTTCTGCAGCCACGTTCGCCCGGGGAACCTTTTATAAAGTCTGCATAAAATAAAGTATGCATGACTTATGGGGATGCCAGATGGCCATGTCTACCCTTTTTTCCCATTCCTTTCCTTTCCAAATCCTTAATACCGACCCATCCTATACAATTATCCCATTGTATCCATATTCCCGGGTTGACAAGGCACTCCCAACTCAAAGTTGCGAGTGTCCATGGGCGACGGGATCGCTTACCATCAGGTGATCCGCCTGCTCGTTTGTCTTCCTTTTCATAAAAAAAATTGTAGGTAGTGGATTTAATTCCCACCCGGAACAATTATTTTTAATTTTTTTGCAACTCATTAATGTTAAAAGCCTGTGAGCTGGCAATGCATAATGTATCATATTAAAACTGGAAATTTAGTTTTTTAAAACCAAACTTGTCGCTCAAAGTCGCCATTCTCTCGGACTTTAAACCAATAAAAAATATTTTTAAGGAATCCGTATGTCACATATTCTTTTACTATTTGTTACTTTACGTTTTATTATATCTTATATATCAATGTTTTAAATTTAAAATTATCAATTATCATATAAATTAAGGGATGATTCCTCTCAAATGTAGTTATTATAACTAAACTACATTCAAAATTTACTTCTTTTTACATTTACCTATTAATCCCAACTGTCATCACTATTCACTCAATGTGAATTATAAATAAAAGCGAAAATCTTATCTTTCCAATATCGCTCCCTATTGTTTAGAGATTTCCTTACAAATTTCGACGCTGTTAAATAATCGCCAATTTATTCGGACGGAAGCCTTTGAAGGGACTGAAAGCATCGATGCCAAGATAATTATCGTATAAAAGGTAGATAAAATCAACGGGAGATACTTGCTATTCATAAAATTCCTTCGGCATAACGCTCCCCCTCTATTTATAATTGTTTATTCAAAATTGTTTAATGAACAGTTCATCGCGGGAGTGCTGGAAATGCTTTTAGATACTGGTGAATGCTTGGAACCTTTACATAGAGACTGCTTAATATCATACGATTACATAAAGGACCTACAATCCTGTGCGTGTCCACACAGATTTCGGAATTCATCTGAAAGTTCAAGATAGATCCAAATAAAAACTATGGTTGATTGGATGTTATTGTTCACGATGACTGGTTGGTGCAGTTGCTAAGACAGGCTGCGGCGAGCAGGTCGTGGGTTCGATTCCCACACGGAACAAATATTTATACGACCTACAAATAATTGTTTCGGATCTGGGTGTTGGTCTTTGTGCGATTTATGTTTGTAAAACGTCCTTGTAATACAAGACTTTGATCTTTTAACAAATGCTGTTTATTTAAATAAAAAAAAATGTACATGTTATGTATTTGAAACAGGAATTCTAAATACTTCATTATTGAGAAAACAAATGATGAACTCATAAGATTTGATGTGAGACGTATAGGATATTAAGCTGTTATTCCAGATAAAATCGAATGCAATTGAAAAAATATTACAGATGAAAATTTAAAATTTTCATGTTACTGATACGTTAACATACAATTTTCATTTGGACATTTTTCGACACAGATAGATGTATTAGGATTCCTAACGGAACTTAATATTTTTATCGGAGTTTTTCAACAGGGTTAACCTGTGGAAAAACTTAAGTCTAATTGCAATTTGATTATTTGGTATTCTGATTCACAGATTTCTTAATCTTGTAATAACTTTCAGCATATTGGTATTGTGACAAATATTCTAACAATTTTGACAATATTTAAGTCATCATCTAACTTATGATATAAGATTCTGCTTCATTGTGTAAACAAATATTTGTCCAGACATATACATCGGCACATATATGTGCAGTTTTAACGAACTTTGTAACTGTACTCAAATTTTCTCGAAATCGCATTTATAACCATATTTTTATCTATATTATTATTAAATGAATGAAATATTCGTTTTAAAAATACAAATTTCATTTAGGTTTAATCGTTATTTTTCGACTTGTAAGTCATGTATTTCGTGGATGTCTGCTCTTAAGTACAATTTGTGTTACATTTTTATCTTCCATAAGATTCATTCCGTCGTTCTACGCGTCAGTAACAACAAAATATTATAAAAAAATGTTATGAGTATTAGAAATATTTTATGGATACCAGAAATTTGAATGGTAAAATTTCAGATCATCCTGCATTCTAAGAAATCACAACGTAAACCATATGGGCTCGACCACCCATATACGTTTGTGATTACAATATTTTTATTACGGGGCCCATAGTCGCATCTTTCCGCTTTTGACTTCATATTTCGTAAACACTGATGCACGTGTGAGCGTTATTCTCTTTTATTTCTTATAAATATTTTATTAGTCACGTTTAATTTATATTTGTATACGACCTCTGTTTAACGTCAAATCTTATCCTCTAAGCATTTCAAAATAATGGAATAGACACGAAAGCGACTTTTTTTTATTTTTACGGTTTTACGCCTCAACTATTAAAGCAATCATTATGAAATTCATTAGGGTGCCTTAATTAAAAGAAGGATAGTGCTATCAACAAATAAAAAGTAACCAATTTAAATTGAGTTTATTTGAATTGTATCCTTTCGTTGTAACTTAGCATACATTAATTAATTTCAATGTGATACACGGAACATGAGCAGTAAAATGGGAAATAAGTGAGAAAGAAAAAAAATAGTAAACATAAGAAATTATAAATATAATTGAAACTCAACATTTAAGGCTTTTAAAAGGATGTCGACTTACAAATTTCCGTATGTAATAATTTGGTCTTAAACCTATGCGAGCAACAACAATACTATGACCATATGGTTGTATCATCAAGGTATTCTGAAATCCTTTAATAAGCTTTAAATATGAGTGTATTTTTAGTTTTACTAATTAATGGTAATCTTAATATTGATCGTGAATTTCTATTACAGATGCCGTGTCCCATGAATGATTTATTAAAATTTTAATGGCGAAAGCTTGGTGTAAACAGTTGGTCCTTATTTCTTGTATTTACACTGTGTCTATCCAAATTAGGATTACTAACGACCTGATCAGTAATTTGTTATGTCTTACACGATTTATCATCGATTTGTGCAAGTACTTTCATGCAAACGATATGTATATGTACGGACCAATTAAACTACTGTCCATGCTAACAAATTGGATACATCTATCCAATTATGTCGACCAAATTGAGTCATACACTTGTTAATGACTCCGTAGCCTAGTGGTATGGGCACTTGCCTAGTAAACTGGAGCTCGTGGGTTCGAACCCCGTTTTGAGGCAATAACTTTGTCTTGTTGTTTATTGGTTGGATTTGGGCAATGTAGGCCGATCGCCCAATTGCAAGAATAGAAAGACGAGCCATGCATCGGATGGGCATATAAAAAGTTTTTGGTTTTCCGTCAAATTTTGACAGCATTTTTAATCGATCCTATGAGCTAAAGCGTGGTGTTATATAGCCTAAAGCCTTCCTCGATAAATGAACTATTAATCACAGGATGTTTTTTGAATTCTGACTAGTACTTCTCGAGACAAGTACGTATAACCAAACAAACAAACAAATGCTCCAGCTTAAAATTAGTATAAATACGTCGTGTGACAAAAATTGCACATAATTGTGACCAATATTATAGCCTATTTTATCTCCAGTGTTATGTGAGTATTATTAGCTCAATAGCCTTTTTTTTCTTTACATTGTTTTTTTGAATTTTTGAATTTTATAATAGGATAAACCATAAAAATACGAAGTCAGATTCGTCTTAATGCACGTAAATAATGAAAATTGAAAATTTTTTTCACATTTTACTGCAAAACCGACCTTAAACGCCCCAGAAGTTTATAAGAAGAAGTTTTAAAAATGTCCCGATTTTCTTTTATTGGAGTCATTTCGTAACAATATAATTTCAAATGGAATCTGGAAATTTTAGAATCGATTCATAACTCGAACATTTACAGTCAAATATTGCATATCTATGAAATATATATACACACGCACTATGGCCGCGTGGTGGATTATTCTATACCCTCTTTGTAGATAAGGCCTTAGCCCAGCAAAGGGATAATTTTAAAATATTTGGCTGTTATTTTTATACAGTCAAACAAATAACCACTTTCTTTTTATAATCGTTCAAAAACAGCAGTTATTACACACTGGTGAATTGATATCTATACTGACTGCACCCACGCGCCACCGACGCAGTACCTGTTTGAAAGAAATCATTTAGGTATCACAACATTATTTCCAAATTCAGCACCGGTGGGTCGATTTGTCAGTATGAAAGTTGACTAATAACGTCTTATGGTCAGATGATACGAGCTTGCTTCGGTGATTAATTTTTATTTTTATTGGGGTATCGGTATTAACATAAGATTAAACATTTTCAAAAGCGGACAGACGAAAAGACAAAAGTTACATGTCGTTTGTGGATGCCTAATTTCACACGGCAGTGTTCAAATAATCTTAGCAAAGGAACTGCATATTAAAAGGTCTCTGCGCGCTGGGTACATTTTAACGGCAAAAGTCTAAAAGTTCCAGATGTATCAGGATTTTTTGTCTTCATTCGTAACTAAAGATGAACCCTTCATCCATCATTTTGATCCAAAAACCAAACATCAGTTAATGACTTGGATACAAGCCTCATCCTTGACGCCCAAGAAACTTAAGGTGTCAAGTTGGACAGGAAAGATTAAGGAGTCCATTTTTTGGGACGCTAAAGGAATTATAATGGAGAAACACTTGAAAAAAGGAGCCACTATTACGGGCTCTTACTACGCAGAAATAATTAGAAGATTGAGGGAGCTATATAAGAAAAAGACAAGAAAAACTTCGAGCCCGAATGCAGCCATCAGGTTCATGTTGCTAGAACACCCTATTTTAAGACTTTATAAATTTTTCGTTACTTTCATCATGGATGTGAATTATGTGCTCGTTTTCATGTCCCATTGAAGCCAGCGGAATCAGCGCCAACAGCGCCAGATATCATACTCGGTTTAATAATTCGGTTTTAAAATCAAAAACACCCAAATTGTAGGAAGGTTCGCACATACCTTCGCCACTTATGTACTAATTTAAAAAATATATATTTTAATCTAATAGGGTATACTTTCAAAATGGCCCTATAATTTTTTTTATAAAATTCGAATCAGTAGTTCGTTTTAAAAATTAAAATAACGGATAAGATATATTTCGAAAGTACACTTGTAAGGTGTTTGAAGCAGGTTTTTGTAATTTTCTGTGGAAAGAAACTAGATAAAGAATATGTTTACAAGTATTTATACCACAAAAACAAAAAAAAACGTAACAATTAAATAGAAGTGAACTTTAGCGCGACATAGTTCACGTAAAGAAAAAAAAATATTGAATTAATAATTAATTATATATTGCAGCTGACTACGCGTCGTTTACGAGATGATGTCATAGCAGCAGCGCGTGCACGCCGTACGCTGTACACTGCTCAGCTATTTGGATCTGCTAGCAGTGCCGCTGATGCTGCTCAAAATAGAAGATTTTATATTAACGAACACCTTACTCTTAAGAACAAAATTCTATTTGGCAACGCAAGACAGAAGGCGAAGGATAAATCGTATAAATTTGTATGGATCAGAAATGGCTGTATTATGTTAAGAAAGAGCGATGACTCCCGCGTTATTCACATCCGTAATTCTGGCGACTTAAACAAAATATGACTATTTTTT
>JAOCPS010157775.1:0-14611 GCA_025505425.1 Graphium colonna
GAAAATTACGACGAAAACGCACTGTAGTGGACTGCCAACCATCAAGGTGGTATTGATGGTATTTGATGGATTGTCGCTTGAACGATTAGTGAATTGTGCAGCTGGTATTAATCCGAACAACTCCTCTGAACACTCCCCGTGTTACACTTAAATTGGTAACTGCTTCAGAAAGAATAAAACCAGAATAAAATCAGATCATAACAAAACCATGTTATTTTATATTTAAACTAGAATAAAGCAATTACGCGAAGTTGAATAATACACAATAATGTAATAATGATACGGGTAAAATTTGAAAAAAAAACGTGGCAAAATATATGTTGGAAGCCAAACTTATCCCATTTAGATACAGAATCACATCAATCTTCCTGTCAACACTTACGCTATTCGTAACACACATAGGGAATCTCATCTCATCTATGTACAAATATTAATAATGAAAAAGATATTTACGTTTTTTTAAGTAATTTTTTTAATATCGATTTATGATCCGTAATTGATAGTAGTATATCTGTCTTTAATTTTTACAATATTTCTGTAACGGATAGTGAGGTGCTATCTTAAGGTGCTAAAACAATTTGTATTCATGCTGTCTATTCTGTAAACGGAACTACATCGGCTGTTGAATGTGAAAGTTCGAGATATGATTGCACAATTTTTAGTGAACGTCGCAACATTACGTAAGCGACGGTATGGTAAATCCGTTTTAGTAACACCGGATCAGAACTTCGCTCTTTTATAACACGGCAACCACTTGTTACTTAACGTCATAACGGCAAAGAAATATGAAATTTAAATATAAAACGACTAATAATTCCAAAAGCGGTATTTTGACTGTGATTACTACTCATGAACTCGGTTTTGTATTTGACTGGTAAGATGATGAATCAAATGAAAGAATATTTAAAAGTTATTGTTCATCTGTTACAAAGTAAGCTATTATAATAATAATAATATTACAGATATGGAAAATATTCTCATCACTCTAATGAGGATGATGCTCAAGGTGATAACTTAATATCGACGTCAGAAACGCCGGCGCCGTGCGATGACGCAACTTAGGTTGCGTTAGAGAAAGTATAATATACAGGAAAGCGGAATGCGTATGAAATTTTAATTCTCATCTGACATTCATTCATTAAGCGGCAAATCAGCATAGAAAGTTAGAAACAGATTATTTTGGCTTCACTTAACATGCTCAGTCCACAATTAACGTGTAACTTACATTTATTTGGGCAATAAATATCCGTTAGTCACACAGTCACTACAAACTTGGTCCAATTAAATCGATATTACTCGACCATGTCACCACACTGACTTTTAACTGGCATTCCATTTGACATCACTTTTGACAGTTCGAATTCCTTCACGTTGCCTCACCGGCGCCGGTGCGTACATCGGGTGCGTATTATTCAAAATGGCGGCGGCACCGACTCATTCGCGCGCAAGAAATCGACTGACTGCGCCCGCGCTCGACAACTTAAGTTCCACCACCAGCTTTAGTGAGCGATTCAATTGAATGACGCCTCTAATATGTTTCTAGTAAGGTCGAAAATAAATTATTCTCCCTCTTCTTTTGTCGAAATTATACAGGTTGTCGTCTAGGGGAAAACACAAGTACGAATAAGACTGTTCGGCGGCAATCGTCACGTATCGTGACGCTCAAATTGTTGCATACTAATAAAGTCACACACAAACAATTTTAGAAGCTAAGGAACACAGACTTAATATGACAATTATTAAAATCAGGATATGATGTACAAAATATAAAACCAAAAATAAAGGAACTATTCTGTTTTTAAAAATAATCAAACTTTGCACAGTTATAATGTGTAGCATAGAAAATATTATAAGAAATATAAATACTGAATGGAAACAGTAAACCTACAGTTTAGTGATTCATTAACAAAAATGATACATTATTTTTCAAAACCCTCTACTACCAAAGTCTTTGCTACAGAGATACCTCTTGTGATAAAAACCTAGGGAACATTGCGCAATGTTATTGGACGTCGTTTTAATCAAATAAAAAAAATGCACCGCTAATAATAACGAAGCGATGCACCGCAACGCCAAACAAGTTGCTATTTCTAATTTCACCCCGAGTCGTTTGCGTTCGAGCTAAAAATACGATACTAATGCGGACGCGGAGTGCGTGCCCCGAATTCACGCATCGGCGTTGATGTCTAGCTGATGGTGGCTTCTCAAAAAGGTTTGGTGGGGTAAGATATTACGACTTAGGGTTATAGAATTTCCTTCGAGAAGCATTCTTCTTGTTTGCAATCGGTTATATTGTAGCCTATATTACTCGTAACGTATTAATAAATCGACAGACACTTTTTTCTTTAAAAAGAGATAACCAATCTAGGTACTAAGTTGGAACATACAATAATACTTATGGATATTATATTATTTCCTTTTGGATTTTCTGTAGTCGGATACTCTCATTTTCATAGACATAAAAAATAAACATTTAAATTAGAATTTCCAGTAAATTAAACATAATCGTATTTATTTACGACACTTGTTAACTTAGGAAAATAAAAAAATAAATAAAGTCAAACAAGTGTTATAAATATGTGTATGTACATTTTCCTCACATTTTCCTTACAATTTATAAATTTAGCCTGTCTCTATGTCTGGTAAATACACGGAATTGTGACATACCATGGGTATGGATGACAATTACAAGATGGCAATTTTAAGAAAGGTTAATACTTTTTCCTTTAACAGGAAGATTTTAGATGGTAGGGCGTTACATCATTTTACAGATTTTCTTGCACATCTACGAGCGCTTGCTCAGGAAAGTATCTCCGCCCTTTATAAAATCTGCATAAAATAAAGTATGCATGTTTTTTGAGGATGCCGGATGGCCATGCCTATCCTTTTTTTTTCTCACTCCTTTCTCCCCCAAATCATTTATACCCGACCCTATCCTATCCAGTAAACCTATTCTATCCAATTTCTCAGGTTGACAACGCACTTGTAACTCTCCGGATGCTGCGTGTGTCTATAGGCGACGGGATTCTCCATCAGGTGAACCGTCTGCATATTCGTCTTACTTTCAATAAAAAAACCTAAATGTTAAATGAATCATGATATGTCTGCAGAAATAAGTCCGTTGGATCATTGGAGTATCATACAAATTATTTAATAATTGCAACCAAAAACAATATTATCTAATTAATTAACTGACGACGATAAAGTTATTTTAATGTATATAATATTTTGATATAAGAAGAGACGCTGCATTTTTATATACTTTTATTAGATATACCCGGTTCTGAGGAATTTATAATAATTATTAATTAGTGCTGCAGTGTTTCATTATCACAGAAAGCGACAAACTATATTTATGTAACCACAAGCTTCCGTAGCCTAGCGGTAAAGTCGTTTGCTTTACAAACTGGAGGTCGTGGTTACGAATACCACAAGCGGACAATAACTTTGTGTTCTTATTTTTATAGTTGTTTTAGATACAAACATTTTTTTTTCCAATAAAGTTATAAAGCTGACCTTAACTATAAATAAAATACTTTTATCAGTTTAAATGAGCCTTTCAAATATAAAAAATGTTTTTTGAAAATTCCAACAAATACGTCAGAATGATATCATTAAAAGCCCTTTAAGGAGAGAATCTATGATATCCTTCAATAAGAACGGTCCATTGGCAGCGGAACAAAAGCATAGCAGAATATCTAAGATCACAAAAACGATATAGGAGATCATAGACAAGTATATTTTCACTGAAAATTACAAAAACCGACTTCAAACGCCACACAAGTGTGCTTTCGAAACTACTAATCCGATTTAAAAAAAAGAATTGTGGAACCACTGTGGAAATTTAAAAGACAGAAAAAAATCAGAGATTTTTCAAATTAGTTCGTAAGTTGTGGAGATATGTGTGTATATGAAAAAAAAATCTGAGATTTTTCAAATTAGTTCATAAGTTACGGAGATATGTGTGTATATTCCTAAATTCCCAAAAGATTGTTATTTTTATTTAAAAAACAAACTAATGAACCGATTTTCTTGAAAATTTTATGAGACTATCCATGAAAAATGTTCTATCATATAAAAGTAATTTTTAAAGTTGTTCGTAAATGACGGAGATACGCGCAGGAATACAAAAATTCAATTTTGTTATTTTGATTTAAAAGAAAAACTACTGCGCCGATTTCCCTGGAAATTTAATGGGACCATTCAAGAAGAGTACCATATAAGATAAGAAAAGACGTTTCAAAGTCGGTTTATAAATGGCGGAGGTTCCTCTTCCTCCTTTGTTGAAGTCAGTTAAAATATAACTTATCATGAGGCCTTACTTGCCCTGTCATTTGTATCAGGATAATTATTTATTTTTCTTTTGTTTTAAATATGGCTCCACCAAGAGTGTCTCGGTGATTGTGCCAATGTCAATGTTAAATAAAGCAGCTGTTTAGTAAAAAAAAGAACTGCTAAAAGCGGCTTTTGTACGGTTAGTTAACATTTACGTTTTATTTACAATTACAGAATAAAACATTAAAGATAGGGATAACAGGATTATTTTATTATTATATATAAAGTTATGTAATATTTTAAAAGAGTTTGAAGAGAGTTAGGAGGTAAGAAATATTGACAGGCCTGGAAAAGTTTGAAGGAAGCATATGATAAAAGGAACAGTGAGATTTGAACAGGAGAAGAGAGGACGTTCTAGTGTGTTTTCAGCCAATCCACAATGGGATAATTAATATCAATAAATGCGATTTACATTTGACACCACACCTCCGGTCTATAAGTGTCATTGTCTGACGATGTGACGCAAGTGGATTGGCGAAGGAGCCCATTGTGCGCCGCCGAAGACAGCCGCAAATTGGCCTTGCAGACGTCGTCTTTTACGGCTTTGTGTCTAAAATTGGATATCGCTATCGTGCGCGATTCAAATGTGAGCGGCATTGATGGGTGACTCCATGAGGCAATTGCCACATATAACGGAGACAGGAAATAACGAAGAATGAGGCCTGTACGAAGGAATACTGGTTTCACACTGATCAATCTAACTTCAAACATTTTTGGAATGAGGTTCCTTATGGCGCGTTACGGAGCCCTAGCCGGCAAAAAACGTCCGTATCGTAAGATTTATCGTATCGTCTATGTATGACGGCAATAGTGTCTAATGTATAGTCTACGGGGGGTGACTGTTTATTTATTTATATATTCATTAATTAATATATATTTTTTATATTTACCTTTTTAATTATTTTTTCTATTTCTTTATTTATTATTTAATAAAATTAGTGAATTATTTATTTTTATATTTATGTAATTTTTTATAATAAGAAACTTGGTTCCTGTATGGCATCTTATGACACCACAGTTTCTTTATGAACATTTCATCTGCTCGTTAAGTTGAAATAAAATACGTTCTCTCTTTTTATATCGAAAACTGTTGATCCATTTGTAGTGGGTATACACGGATCATGTAAAGGAATTGTTATAAAGTTCTTCGATTGTTTTTCTTATAATATATGTAAATCATAATACTAAAAAGTTATTACAAAGTCCCAATAACATATCATACATAAACATGCTACTTCACGTAATAAAAATGCGTGAGAAGTAAATAGTAGTATAATAAAAATATGCAGAAATAATCGTTCTTCTCTATTTAATTCTTTGTATACAATAGAAACGCCGTAGTGCGTTCTCGAAGAATACTCCAAAATCACATCACAACCACAAGACACAACTCACCACAAGGTATTTCTCGTAGCACCGAACCGCTTATTACTTATTAAAGCTGTGGGTCGTCAACTTCATAGGATGCATATCAATACTCGACAGTTATCTAACCAGCTTCCTGATTTTATTATCACTCACGTGTACGTAGCATATTGGTTATCAATTTCGTGAAAATTACGATCTTCTGTAGGTTCCGTTCCCCGATGCTGAGGTGCGTGTAACATTGATGGTACAACAAGAACTCAACCCTGAGTGTTTCATTCATTTTTGGGTTGTAGAGCATATGTTACTTACAGCTCTTGTTACAATTAACGTCCTGCTCATATGTGAAGGTATTACTGACTTTCTCAAAATCGTGAAATAGAGTCCATCTGTCAGTGCACCCTATGGTTTCATATAGTATATCCTTTTATTCAACGTCGGAAAACGTTGTTGTTTTCCGACGTTGTCTTTTTGAATATGTAACGTCAGTTCTTTTGTTCGCTCTCTCGCAAACTATTTTGTATTTTTTTATGGAAAGAATGATAAACGGGTAGACGGTTTACCTGATGGTAAGCGATCCCGATGCCCATAGACACACATCATCCGGAGCGCGAGTGCGTTTTCAGTCTGGGATAAAGGATAGGACAGGTTTATTAGATAGGATGGTTGGAATTAAGGTTTTGGAGGCGAAAGGGTTGGGAAAAAAAAAGTTCATCCATGTTTTATTTTATGCCGATTTTGTGAATGGAGGTGGCACATCCCCGGAAGAGTGCGGCCGTATAAGTGCAGCAAGGACTGTGAATAGATGTAAAGCTCTACTACCTAAAAAATGTAAATTCAATTCGTTAACTGAACCATTTGAGGGCAGCAAAACATTGTTATATTGATTTATGCCAATTGCTAACAAAAATACAATAAAAACTAAGTCTTGATGGCAATGTCATAGGACAATAGCTAGATGGCAGACGATGGGCCTGCAAGTGGCTTCCTATTAACGTGAACGCCTGTGGAATAGAATGAGAAATGTATGGGTTTGACGATTTGACTAGCCAACGATAAGTCCGTGATTTTGTGTATCGAATATTTTGGTTGTCAAACAATTTTCAATTCCTTCAAGGGAAACAATTTGAAGCGTTTGCCACTTGTCTAGGCCCTCAGGCGTCTCATTTCTCTGTAATGACGGCAAAACTGACCAGAGCCAAGCCCTAAAAAAATGCTAATGGCAACCCTATTGGAATTGGTCATCGAACCCGAAAAGCAAAACACAAGCTAGATATTCCTATAAAAATTATAAAAGCAGAAACCACCTTATCTAAAGTAAAATATAATAAATCTTTATTTGTTTCCTTATATAAACGCGGCCATTTAGCAACATGCCAAAACCCTGAGCTGCCTTATTCTTATACGGCGGGTGAAACTGTGGGGAAAAGCTAGTATAAAAATAAAATTATTGTTTGTTGGCCGTAACTTTGTAAAAAGCTAAAGTGAAATTGGACAAAATTTAAAAATCACAGTGCCGAAACAGTAATTAATTGGATAAACTTATGAGTAGTTACGTTTACGGTACGTTTCCCGTAGACGGTTATATAGATTGGAAGGCATTATGTAAATATTTACAAGTAATTATGCCACAGAAACTTGTTGGGTACATTGATATACAAAAGCGTACCGAGAACGCACATGAAGGGGTTCCGTGTCTATGATGGCAAATCCGCTATAGTTTTCGTTGAAAAAATTATTGTAATAATATTTCAAAAGTTAAGTGGTAGATGCTGTAATTTTAACTTTGTATTAGGGTATCTCAAGACTGGGGGTTTTGATCATCTTGGTTCTAAGGCAGTATTTGTTGAATTTCAAGAGACCTTTAAAATGTATCCCACATCATGGGGTATTTCGAATTTTTTTTAAAATTACTTAGCATTTTATGGAAGTGGGGTGTTAAAAAAATATTTTCCATAATTTTAAATAACAACTTTTGGATCTTCAATACACATCTCATTACCAGATTTAGTGACAATCGGTGTAGAAACGGCAAAAGTAGGAGCCCAGACGGACAGACTGACAGTAGATATGACGAAACTATAAGGGTTTCTAGTCGGCTGCGTAGCGCTAAAAACCCTACATCTGCAGTTTCTAATTATCTAATTTGACGTAACATTAACAATTAAAATATTACTTTTTTGTTTTGAACGTTCAATCTAAGCAGCACAACCCAACAAAGTGGTTTTACACTAAATATTCAACGCAAGTAAAATTATGACTTCTAGGCAAAATAGTGCACGATTCGATATAGTGTCCCGGTTGTTTTGAGACACTGGGTATTTTAGGGTTTTTTGTATATTAATAGCTGGGTATTAATAAAAGTGGAAAGTAAAGTAGCGGCCTATTTTTTTAAATACTACTGCGGGGATAAGTCTAGACAGGGGGTATAGGCATAGAACGCGGCCCCAGTGCGGCTTGGCGGACTTCACTTCACATATCTTATTAATATTATTTCTTTGACATGCAGCTTTCCTCGCAATGATTTTTTTTTCTTTTACGCCGACCACGTGATAAGTTAGTATTTAAAATTTACAATTTCATTGGTGTCGGCACCGGGGATCAAACTCAGGTTCGCCTCGAGTAAACAGAATTGAAGGCGAGAGCCCGGACTCTGAGTTGTTTAGAGATTATTAAGTTTATATTTAAGGTTATATCTTACTTATTGATTATACTAATAAGTAAGATATAATCTTAAGCGAATAAGAAACACTATAAATTTTCATTGAATAAAATATCTTGACAGTCGTGTTAGCTAGATTTTACATAAAATAATTTAGGAATGAATGAGACTTTTGAGGAAAGAAATGGACAAGCAAAAGCTCGGAGAAATTTCTTGTCACGTGTAAACGATTTCGTTTTAAATCGATGCACCCATACAAACAAAAAGTAGGTAGTTAAAAAAGTTTTGCAAAGAAATTTGAACGTTTACGAAACATATTTTTGATTGACGTCAATGAATACCAGAGTTTTATATAAAGATATTGTTTCGTTTAAATTGATTCCTTTTGAACTAGTATTTTGTTTAAAAACTGTTTAGAGTTGCTTTTCGGCTTTTGTTTAGATGAAACGTAACTATAGTGTAATAAAGTTGATAGCGTCATGATATTATTTTCAGAAATTATTACTACTATTTGCCACTGTCTACCGTCGTAGTGTGGCAAGATATTAATTTCATTCATAAACTTGGCTTGCATGTTCGATCTGTTTGGACTACTGGTACTCGCGCTAAATAAAAAAAACCGTGTGGTGTATTGGGACACCAGGTAGGAACGATGTTCCTTAATATAGAAATTTTAATTTCAATTTCTATTTGAGGTGTAAAGAAAATTATTACATTACACATTTTTATTATGAATTTTTTATCGATAAAAGAAAAAAAATACTTTACGAAATTATCTTAACACCTTCAATTCGTTTACTATGGTTCATAAAAAAATTATAATAATTATATACATAGAAACAACTATTTACATAAATAAGTAATAATAATAGAAAATAAATAAATAAATTTATTAATTAAGAAATAAAAAATAATTAATCAATAAATTAATTAATTGTGAAAAATTATAAAAAAACAATAAATAAATTAATAGTAAATATGTACATATATAAATAAATAAACAGTCATGCCCCGGAGACTAAATACATTAGACACTGTATAGCCATTACAGTCTGTGGACTACAGATACGAAAGATCTTACGTTACTGACGTTTTTTGGCGTCTTGCTTACCTCTCCGCAACGCCCCATAAGGAATTTGATTCCAAAAATCCTTACTAGCTGAAAATATTTACAAAGTAAACTTTAATGGCTGTTAATTTATCTTACAATAACACGAGAGGAATTATTATTTCGTAATGCATCACTATAAAAAACAGTTTTATATTTCCACTTATGACAAATATTAGGAAAGAAAAACAAACACCACATTACATATAACATAACATATATTATATAGTCCTCCTGACTGAAATTACGGCCACGGCAGCCAATCTAATCTGAGATTAGCCAACTGCGTAAGAGATATTATAGTGCACAAATGTACGTGCAAACACAGGTGCACTCTCTGTTCCTTTACTCTCATAGCCCGGTGGGACGGATATTCGACACGACTGGAGAGAGATCAGGCGCAGGACCAACATTTTAGATGCCCTTCCATGGATCATCTTTCTTTTCGGGCAATCGGGTGATCAGCCCGCATTGCCCCAATCCAACCAAGAAACAATAACACAAAGTCATTGTTCACCCGCGGGAATCGACCCAAGACCTCCGGTTTACAAAGCAAGGACCCATATCGCTAGGCTACGGAGGCGGAAAATAAGAATACATATTTATTAGTTGCTATACTGCCTCCATGGTCTATTGGTATAGGGTCTTGCTTTACAAACCGCAAGTCGTGGGATATTACCAGCAGGGCTTTGTGTTGTTTTCTTGTTTGAGTTTGAACAATGGGGGCTGATCTGATAGTTGGATTGTCTGAAAAAAAGATGATACGTGCGT
Source organism: Graphium colonna (assembly GCA_025505425.1). Classification (NCBI taxonomy): domain Eukaryota; kingdom Metazoa; phylum Arthropoda; class Insecta; order Lepidoptera; family Papilionidae; genus Graphium; species Graphium colonna. The sequence goes on from JAOCPS010157775.1 coordinate 10,242, forward strand.
TGGATGCGCATGTAAAAAGTCGGTCCGGGTTGTCAGGAACAACTTTGACTGTCGTCCCCTTTTGGTTAGGTCAGATGACAGACGCCATATGTAAAAACTGATATTCGGATAATATTTAACTGTATTAGAAACCGATAAATAACTTGGGAATAAGGCTAGGAAGAAGAAGAAGATTTAATGTACGCTTCACAATTTCTCTTCTTTTTATTTCTTGCAGGTTGTTAGGGGGTTTTTCGCGGAGTATTGCTAATTAAACGGTCTTATAGAATTGTGTAGTGGCTAAAATGTTGGCTGCGGCGTCGTAGGTAGTGGGTTCGATTTCCACCCGGAAATCACAAATAGTTATTTCAGATCTGGGTGTCCATATGGTGATATATCTTTGCAAATTGCCTCTATAACATAAGACATAGGATCTTATCATAAATCGTTTAAAACGATTGACCTTAAATATGACGTTTCGAATTTCATCATTTATGTTTGTTAGTTTTCCATTATTATTTCACCGGTATTACGTTTATATGTCTATTAATAGATGATTTACGAATTTAAAAATTCCGGTTATAATTTAAAAAAAAAACGTAACAGTAGCAATTCCGATCTTTCCCCTCTAACATTTCCAAATAAATGTTTGCAAACCATAAATATTCCGTAAAAGAGGGTTGAAATCTAATTATGTATTATCCGGGACGACATTTATATGATTCAGTGGTTTATTTCATAATTTAATGATATGCTAGGGATTATGTTTGGTAGAACTGTATTATCTATGATTCAGTGACGTTTTTGTTATAAATTTGGGGTTATTCTAATTTTAATTTTGTAGCTTCAGACTTCAGTACTAACCACAGTTAAGCAAAGGAAGATAAAATATTTAGGACATTTATGAAATCATGAAAAGTACGATCTACTGAAAACCATATTAGAGAGAAAAATAGAAGGGAAAAGAAGATGAGGAAGAAGGAGAACTGCCTCGATAACACCAAACAGTGGACGGACATCAACGACGCAGTAACACTCATTTTACAGGTGGAAACATCCTTTCACAGCACTAAACATAAGCTCAATTTGTGCATCTCTGTCTGATTGTCTGTTTTTAGCGCACGATGCTAGTTTGATACATCTGATTTGTCTGCTCTTCCAAACGTTTGAACCGATCCTGATTTAGGACACTTGGCACGGTTTTTATGTGACATACCGTACCAAGTTGCATCAAGTTCAAACTTTTTTTTGCAGACTTCACTTATTATATTACTCCTACAGAAGTTCTTTACATAAGGAGAACGTGGATTTTAGAGATATTTGATAAGATCTAAAGATCTATTCATAGAAAAGTTAGTTTATATTGTATCCTACATCTCTATGACAGATTATGTAGACGTCATGTTTGTGAGGCAAAATTCATACTTTTATACTTTAAATCAAATTCACTGTTCAAAAATCAAATCAATTAAGCATAATGTCGTAATAAATTATATAAATAATTGCTATAGAATTTTGATTTTGATGCATGATATTTTTTGTACTGCTTTTGGGCATTGTCCTTTGAAAGATAGCTTTGTCCACTTTCATTCACATTTTCCAGTCGTTCCCAAAGTTTTTGATAGTTTCTTTTTATAATTGTAATCTGTAATTTATTACAGTAATTTAATAATACCAAATTGGATCTAAAATTGCCTCAATCTTAATGTGGTAAGGACCCCACCGTTTACGGCTGAAGTAGAGTTAGTCTACCGCGAAATTACGGCACCGGCGATCAGAGAATGTCATACGATCCATCCACATATAGAAGGCATATCATTTACAAGTTAAACTGCAGTTTTACTTGAATTTGTAAGAAATTTAATTTTTGAACAATAAAATTCGTACGATTTCTATAACTTAATTTTTTTAGCTTTTAAGCAGATATACTGCTTTATAAAACAGTAGCTGCTCCCAGCGGTTTCACACGCGAAATTTTCCCGGTTTTTGCAACATTTTTCATTGGTACTCCGCTCCTATTGGTCATAGCGTGATGTTGTATAGCCTAAATCTATCAATTAATGGGCCTTGCAACACAAAAACAAATTTGGATCAGTAGTTTCTGAGGTTAACGCGACAAACTAACAAACAAACACTTCAGATTTATAACATTAGTATACATATACCGCATTTTAAATGAGACCTACATCAATATGAATGTACACAAGGTTTATTTTTACAGAAAACTACAAAAACCGACTCCAAACGCCTTAAATGTGTACTGTCGTAAACATATCTTTTCCGTTATTTTGATTTTGATAACAAAAAACCTGGATCGGTAGTTTTGCTGGATCGAAAAATTTATTTTGGGGACCCTTTCTGACAAGAACCCTATCAGACAAAAATATAATCTTTGAAAATGGTTCATAAATGACGGATTTACACGCGAACGTGAATAAAATCAAGTTTTATGGGATCATTTGGAAAGAATATACTATCGGATAGTAAATATTTTTTTTAAAATCGGTCCATAAATGACGGAGATATGCGCGGACGTACATAAAAAGAACTTCTTCCTTTTTTGAAATCAGTTAAAAATTAGCACTCAACTTTTAAGCAATTCTCATTTTAAATTTATTTGGCAATTGTTAAAACAGTAACTAGTGCCGTAAAACACTCAAGTTTAATCAAGCAGCGCTTTGAGTTCATTAAAAAAGCTTTAATTAAAAAGAAAGGAAATATCCTTTTAACGAGTACCAGGGAAGCATATTTAAATGAAGTTTAAATGTATTCTTTACTCTTTCCTTACTTGCTTTTCTATGGAAACGTAAGTTATTTATTTTTATTCTTCTAAACGTTGTAATCAATTAAATTAAGTCATGTTTTAAATGCTGGTACATTGGAGTGCCAATTAATGTGAATACAAGAATAACGTTAATAAATGGATTTTCTAAAATATGTCATATTGATTATGAAAACCATAAATTAAAAAAAAACTAAAATTTTAGAAAAACTCAGAATTTTTCAAGTTTAAAATTTTCATTTAAGTCAGCTGTCTTGATTACCTAGTGATAATTATTGTGTATTTTTTTATTAAATTTGGCAAGCGAGCGCGTCGTTCATGGACACATGACATCATAGCATTAAGTTCACGTACTGTAATACTTTTTTGGCATTTGAATGTGTTGTAGTTTGAAAGTTGTTTATTGGATAATCAAAACATGTGGAATTCGGTTCTAGAAATCAGATCGAATTAGAGAGCAGTTTGGGTACGATGACATAGAAACATAAGGATTCAGATGGGAAAAGTCGTGACGGTAAAACATAAGAGGTGGAAAGAAAAAGAATTACACGGAAGGTATTCAAATGGATTGAATCTACTTCATATAGACGAGCTATAGCTATAAATAAAAGGCAAGAACTGTTTTCTGAAACAGAAGGTTTTCTTGTAACGATTCAAGATCCTGAAATACATAATGAAGGATAAACCCTTTGAGATGATATATGCCGAAAATGTAGCAACAATCAGAAACCATCCAACATATAATTGAAGCTTGTACAGTGCTGGTCAATAATGATTACACACATAGGCACAATCAAATGGTTTATATTATTCATCAAAAATTGGTTGTGTAGTGTAACCAAGTTTGGGATAAGGAGAGGGTAGGAATGGGCAAACGGCAACTCACAAGCCATGCATTTTTTTATGGGAAGGTGCAGACGGTTCGCCTGGTGTTAAGCGATCTCGTCGCCCATAGACACGTGCGACAACCGAAGAATCGTGAGTGTGTTGTCAACCTGGAAAATTGGATAGAATAGGTGTATTTGATAGGATGGGTCGGAATTATGGACTTGGAGGGGAAATGAATGGGATAAGAAAATAGGAATGGTCATCCGGTAACCCCAACAGTTATGCATACTTTATTTTATGCCGACTTTGTAAAGGTACTTCCTCGGGCGAGCACAGCCGTAGCATTGTAGCAAAATCTGTGAAAAGATGTTATGCTTTACCAAGTAGAAAATTATAACCACCTAGAATACTTTAAGGTGGATCTTTGTGTAGGTTGGTAACATCTTACCCAGCGAGCTAAGTGCAACAGCCGTATGAAACATATTATGTCTTACCTGAAAAAATGTACTTACTATATCGTCAACGTGATCTTTTTCTTCTTCTTCTTACTTGACCGAGTCTTTTTTATTTGGTCGGGTTTCTTTGTCCTTTTTTTACTGCGCACAGTTTTTTGCTGCGTCGGTGTTATATTGAGCTTAATTCTTATATCGTCAATGTGATGTTCTATTATCTTTCAAAATAGGAGAGCCAAATTTTACATTAGCTGCTCTTAGTGCTTTTACTGGCCTAAATTTTCCCCGTTTTTTTTTTAAATTATTCTTGATGCTTCGCTCCTATTTGT
>JAOCPS010158105.1:0-24692 GCA_025505425.1 Graphium colonna
AGTTTGTCCTTATTTCTCGTATTTATGCTGTGTTAGTTACTGTTTTTAACGAAACAATCAATATTTTGCCTAACAAATAAAATGTTACAATATATAAACTAGGATGCAACCGTAAGTATATTAATCTCCTTAAATAGTGGTCGCAGGGTATCTCGAGCTCCGATGTTATAAGTTGCTCGAACAGCTTGTTTTTGCAGTATAAAAATTGTTTTAATATCTGCTGCACTGCCGGACAGTAATATGCCGTAAGATAATATACTGTGAAAATATATAATTTCCTGATAATTGGTTTAATTCTTCTTTAAAACAATTTTTTTGAAAAATATTGTACATTTATGGTTTTAAGTCGGTTTAACTGTTTTTTATGAAAACAAATATAACTTCTCTTTTCCTGCTACTCTACGTACGTGGTTTATGGCAATTTTGTGCTCTTATTTTTTATTAATGAGACCAGTAATAAAGTTTTTAATTACGAAGTTTTGCAAGACATGCCAGAAAATTTTTAGTCAGCTTTTAAGTGATTTCTAACTAACTACTAAGATTCCACACCAGCAAGCAAGTTGTTACCCTCACACTCAACGCACGTTTCATCTCGACACTAGACCATCCTCAGGATGTTGCCTCTACGAACAACGTTCGCTGAAACAGCATGACTGTTGACAGCTTGCTGGTGTAAGATTCTGCATGGTCATTGTAACATTATCGCTTGGTGGTGGTTTTGTCTGCATGCTTGTACGTGCACAAGAGCGTACACACAAGCAGCGTTGGAAGAGACGGAGGTGCTTCAAGCACGCTTTCATACTTTTTATACTGAAGTGGTTTCTTTTCTAAAGATAACACTAAGGCTTGTATCAGCTATTGATTGACTTTGTTTATTCTGATTCGATTGTGAAAGGTTTGTTAGAAAACATTTTAAGAAGAACTATGAGCTTTATTTTCTTAGACTTTTAATGCAATTCTTTACTATAATATACAGTAGCAGTTTTTTATGTAATGCGATGAATATAAACGTTAAACAAAATCTAAAAAAGAAAAAAGGGCCACTGGTTTTATAAGGCGTAGAATACGTATTTATTTATTTTAATAAAATTTCAAAATAAAGTGAGGCTACGGCTAAATATTTATCCTAAACAAAAAATGTAATTATTTTAACAGAAAACAGCGAAACTGACTTCAAACGCTTTAAAGACGAACGTTCATGAAGGAAATTTTTCAGTTATTTTAATTTAAAATAGAATCTATTCGACTGAAATTCATGTTTATTATATGGATGACCTATTAATTGTATTATTTACAATAAAAGAATATTTTTGAAATCGGTTCGTACATTGCGGTGAAGTCGGCAAACAAACATACAAAAAAACATACAGTCGAATTGAGAACCACCTCCTTTTTAAAGTCGGTTGATAAATATGTATTAAGTTAAAAGACCGCCAAATGAATTTTCCAAACCAGTATCCAAATCGTGCATTCTTCTTCATCACAAGCAATGCCATTGAAAATAATAAAATCTTATGGAATGAAAAGAGTCCTTTATCCACACTCTAGGTACTTATTCCTGAAGCACCAGGAGCTGAAGGTTAAGCTACGAACAATAACGACTAATATCCACAATGCTTTCCCCATTTCTATTCCTTCCTTCTTTTATGTTTGCCGTTACGATCGAAACACTTTTACTACTATTTTGTTGTTTAATGAGTCTAGGGTATAGGTAATCAAAGACATAATTTAATTTGCATAGAAATGTTTGTTGTTATGTTTTTAATTTTTAATATCCTGTTAAATTAAATCTGTTAAATTCGTGATATTTTTCATTAAATTCCAAACAGCTTTATTTAAATTTTATACGGTAAACTTTATAACCTTTTCTTTGTCTTATGTGGTCAAAGGCCCGATTTTTATCCAAAGTCAACTCTTCACAGACGACTCTGTAACAAAAGGTAACATAATACTACTGTTACACGAAAGATGCAACTCACAGATATTATCGAATTAGGAGAAACATACTATCAATTGTTATTTTTTAAAAACAAATTATTAATTGTCATACAAATATTTATTTAGGGTAGGGTAGCACAGTATATAGATAAATAGTGAAGATGTAATTTGTACTCTACACTGTACATCTAACACAAGAAAAAAAGTATTTCGGCAAAACTCAACGTTGTACGTGGAGTTATGCTGTCCTATTCGCATAAAACTGTCAAAGTTGAGTTGTTAAGCAGACAATTTGTAGTTTAGAAAAGGATTCCTTTCTTTGTTAAATATTTACAATTAATATACTAACTGGAATATATTTAGTTATTTTTAAAACTTAACGTACCTCAGGGCCAACGTGTATGGCCAACATCATATCATATTCGTTCGCGCCAATGTAGATTTGTGCAAAACCATTGTTGTCAACCATAACACTTTTCCCGTGGCATGAGTTTTCGCGGCTTTCTCTCCGAATATAACGTCAAAGTAAGTTCCTGCAGGTAGACATGTCTGCAAAAAATTATACTAACGTTTGCTAAGTCGATAGAAATATCCTAAGAAATACCTTATATGAAATGAGAAATGTTTATAATGCATTAAAATATATTTTAATTATTTTAAGGCAATTACACCTTATTTGAGCTGTAAAAGACATACCCACTCTCATTTAACCGATGAAAAGCACACATACTATTTACATTTTGTTAGCGGTATAAGGCAGCTGTAGTTCATCGTTTATAGTATAATTTGAACCCTACGTGAACTTTGGTTGTCTATGGGCATCTAAAAATATAAGGGGCAGGATATTATACAAATTGTAAATCATCTGTTATTATTCTTGCTTACACGATTTAATAATCACTTTTTTGCTAGACGTTGAAGTAAACAAGCCTTTAGAAAGAGGAGAGTTTATCTCCTCATTTAAAGGTCGGTAACGCTCTTTATAATTCTCTCATGTTGCATAAATTCATATACAGCAGTGATGAACTTCCACTAGTAAATCATTCATGGCCTGGTTTAATTTCACGATTATCAAAATACATATTGTATTATAAAAATACCTTGTCTGTCAAAAAGGAAGAAAGCAAACTTCTACCTGTAAATTTTGGTTAAAGTCCCAATAGTCATTATTGAAGGCGACAAACGTGATTCCATTTCTGCAAAAGGCGATTAGGTTGCTGCCGTTGTCCCACGAATTATTCAAGCCATTCGAACCAGCCGCATTACGGAAACCAACCATTCCATAGATCTGCCTCCAACGGTGTTGGCACACCAAGCCATTACCACAAATAAAATCCTGTAAAGTAAAGCAATATCGGAATTTATCAGGTTACACTTATTTTAATTGAAAGGTGATATAAATCCAACTAGACAAACTGGAATCCTAGTGTGCCAATCAGGTATCTATAACAAGTATTATTTTCGTATAAAATTAAGAACTTCGAACACTTAAAAACAAACTTTCTTGATATATTTTTTAAATTTGTTTTGATCTAAAAAAGCGTCTTTTAGACCGATTTTTATGAATATTTCGGTTCATTGGCGATGAAATCCGTAAACATACACAAAAAAGACATACAGTCGAACATATAACTTTCACATTATTTTTGAAATGAATTAAAAAATAGGAGTAATTAATATACACGCATTGTATGATTCAGAAAATATTACACTCACCGAGTTAATAGCTGGCGAGATGATATTTCCATCTCTTTTCATCGGCGGCCCTGCTTCGGAGTCCCAGAATACAAAACTGCTCATGATTTGGGGCTCACCATATGGATGTGCAAGGAGGAGGGCAATCGCGCCTTTTTAGGGACGGGGTTCCTTATATGTAAATACACCACCGCCGCCGCCATGGCCCCTTTCGTTGTCGTGATTATCGATGAAAGTCAGTGCGTCACCGTGAACTAGAAGGCCCCATTGAGGACTCCAGCTGGAAAGCCAACGCAACTGATTGTTCCCTCTAAACGCGTTACTAAGCTCCATGCCAGCAAGGAACTCTGTGACTGCCCCTAGGGGAGTGTATTCGTCTCTACTGATAGCTTCACCGCCGTAGTCGATTACCTCTTGATAGATGTATGGACGCGCGTTAGCCGGAAAACCGTGAGCCATGTTAAGGTTGTTCAGGCGATCGAAGATGATGCGTAGATCATGTGGCCACATATGCTTTGCCGCATCGATTCTGTTGGATAACAATTGATAAGTTGGTGGTTTTTACCTTTTTACAAAATAATTTAGCGGTACGCCTATCATAACCATTGCTTTTAATTACAAGGCCAAGTTCAAAAACCTAATTTCAGTTAATTTAATTTCAAGAATATCATAAGAATATTAATTTTTATTTATGCCTTTTACAATACTGTTTCAATAAAATGGAATATTACAAAATACAAAGTTTTTTACATTTATACCTAAATCCTGCCACGCCCAAATCGATTAGTCTATTCATGAAATCAACAATTCTATTCCTCACATGCTCGTGCCCTTGATTCAGATCTTTCAAACCCACTAGTTCACAATTTCGAACCTGAAAATAAACCAGTACTGGTAAAAAATTTAAGATTATGTTTGGTTGCCTTAAATGTGTGAAACAAATAAAATAAAGAACAAAACACAAAATCGTGATTTCTTATCAAATTTATTTTACTATAAAAAATGTTTCAGTTGCATTCGCGAATTCTAAAAGAGCTAGAGGGATAACTAATTCTAACATCGTGGGACGTGAAATTAATTGTTTCGTAACCAAGGGGCCGCAAAAATTTATATCAATTTAAGAATTTGTATTTTGTGCTATTGGTATATTATATTGTTTTCGCTTATCATGTAAGGTGGTGTCCTTGATCAAATAATTTGGCATAATTAATAAATTCTTCAAAATGAAATAAATTAAGCAATGTGCTTTAATATGTAAATAATAACACTAGCTATATAACTGGATTATTTTACCAAAAAACTACTTCAAACGCCTTAAAAGTGATTTTTCTACTATTTTCTCTGTTATTTATCCGTTATTTTGATTTTAAAAACAATCTAGTAACCTGATTTTTATTATCATAATTCTCTATCAGATAAAAATGAATTATCTAATTATAATTCTGTCACAATAATGTAAATCCCTAAAACATAATATGAAATGTAACTATCATCTGAGGGGTGGAGACCTGGTGTCCTGAAATACAAGCGTCCAGCTTAGCCTAGGCACCAGTCTCCCACAATGGATAACTTTGTATATTATGTAATAATTAATGTGAATCCTACTATATTGTGGAGAGAAATAAATAAATTATTATTACATAAGAAAACTTCTTAAGATATATTTTATACTGTGATCTAGGATTCTAGACGAAGTTCTACAACATTATATCTTTATTTTGCAACACTATATTTTTTTTAAATCGAAACGGTTGCTCTGCACATTTAAAACAATTAGGAATAACGATAAGATTTTAAAAAAAGAATAAAAAACAAAACGTCAGATGGCGCTCCGCCTACACAAAGCATAATTTCTTTTACGGAAGTTAATAAAAGTCTGTTAGATAATTGGATTTAGAATTTACACCGGCGAAAGGCATTACGGCAACATGTCAAGTAAATTTTTCATATTTTATTACGTTTAACTCGTTTACAATGGTTTTGTAAGTCATACAAAATTACGACGCCATTTATAATATGGGATTAACATTGATTCGAATTATTTTACCGATGTTATGCGTAATGTTATTTGCCGTTTTTCGCACTTCATTTTCTTACCTTATTTTTTGCATCTGTGTATGAAGTCTCGATGACAAAATCATTAGATTTTTAGTAATTTAGCAATAAGGCTAGGAGGAAGAAGATTTATATACGGCATCATGCTACGTCAACGCATTGAGTGGCCTTTGAACCGCGACAAAGTGTTGCCATTGAACCAAATTTCCAACAATTAAAACGAAACAATAAGAAAGCCAGTAGCTGATATATACGTTGCACAATGAGCCCGCAGAATCGCCGGATGGCTGAGATAAAATCTGTAGATCTGCAGCGCTTGGGCCGTGACGCCTGTTTCCAAACCGAGCCATTTGCGTCGGATTGATTTAGTGTTACCATTAACTATGAACGTTATACTGTGATAAATGCTGCCGAGATAACACCCCGACTAATTGTGGAGGATGTGAGCTTTGTATCGTCTATTTTTGTTTTAACCGATTAAAAAAAGGAAGAAGGTTCTCAATTCGAATGTTAACATGTTTTTTTTTATGTATGTTCGCGCATATCTCCGTCATTTAAGAATTCTTTTTCATCTTATAGGGCATTGTCCGGAATGGTTGTATAAAATTTTCAGGAAAATCGGTTGAGTATTTTTTGTTTTAGATCAAAATAAAAAAATTAACATTTTATATATTTTCGCGCGTATCTCCGTTATTTATAAACCAATTAAAAAAAATCTTATTTTGTATGATTGAAAATTCTTTGTAGATAGTCCCATAAAATAAAAAAAACCGGTTCACAAGTTTTTCTTTCAAATAAAAAAAATAGGAATGTTCGAACATATCTCCGTAACTTATAAACGGTTTTGATAAACAAATTTTTTGTCTGATAGATTTCCACAATAGTCCACAAAAACAACACTTCCACAATTTTTTTTTATTAAAATACCGGATTAGTAGTTTGTTTTTAAAATCAAAATAACGGAGAAGATATGTTTCAAGGTACACTTTTAAGTTTGTAACTTTTTTTTTTTGTTATTTTCTGTAAAAATAAACTTCCGGAATAAGTTTTGCTTATAACTATCCGTATTGTACATAGTAATCGTTTCACATCAGGTGAATCATATACTCGTTACCAACTCGCACAGTATTTTTTCATAATCATTATATCTCTAATTTCAGTTATTCTCACTCACAATAATTTTATTACCTTAATAACATACAAAGCAGAATCATGTTTTTGATTCCACGATTAAGTGCTATCATAATTACATGAGTTGTGATCATTTTGAGATTACGTCATAGTTGGATGGTGGAAACGTGATGGGGAAAATGCAGCACCTTGCGATATCCTGATGGGATTGCGGATAACGGGTCAAGGCACTGAATATGGACGCATGGATAGGAGCCAAATGCGAACGGTTTTTAAACTTACATCTGTAATTAAGTAACGGAATGTTAGTAAAGACTGACTAAACATTTAGTTTAGAGTTAAGACTATAAACTAGCTAGACACACTAAAAAATTACGTTAATCTTTTTGTATGGAAAGGAAGACAAACGAAGAGACGGCTCACCTGATGGTAAGTGATCCGTAGACACACGCAACATCCGGAGAGTTACGAATGCGTTGTTAACCTAGGAAATTGGATAGAATAGGTTTATTGGATAGGATAAGGTCGGGATTAAGGATCAGGAGCGGAAAGGAGTGGGCAAAAGAAAAGGGTAGACACGGCCATCCGGCATTCCCAAAAGTCATGCATACTTTATTTTAAGCTGACTTTAAAAAGGGCGTTGGTACTTCCCCGGACGAGTGTGGCCGTGAAAATACAGCAAAAGCTGTGAAAGGATGTTATGCTCTACCACCTACAAGAATTATTATCCTTATTGTAATTATAATGTTATAGATATGCAGGATTCCTTAAGACAAATTTCTTCACCGTCAACATCCGGGGAGTTACGAGTGAGTTGTCAACCTGGGAAATTGGATAGAATTAGTTTATTGGATAGGATAATAATAGATCGGGATAAAGGATCAGGAGCGGATAGGAGTGGGAAAAGAAAAGGATAGACATTGCCATGCCGCATCCCCAAAAGTCGTGCATATTTTATTTTATACCGACTTTATAAACTCTACCACCTGAAAACGGTTCTATTTTGAACCGACATGAAAGAAGGAGGTTCTCAATTCGACTGCATGAGTATACCTTGATTTCTTCACAAGTTCCAAATCGAATATCCAAATTCTTTTTTTATTTGAAAGGATCCCATTTAATTTTTATAAAAAAAAATCATGACACAATTTTTTTTAATCAACTAAGGCGTATTGCTTTGCGATTTTTTTTAAAATATTTTTTTTCCTTTTACCTATATGTTGTTATGTCGTTGTGGTTAAGACAACGTGACCGTTTTTCTTTAATAACTAGGTATGTAATGGGTGTGATTAACGGTGAAGAAAATTGTCTTAAGGAATCCTGCATATCTATAACACTATAATTACAACAAGGATAATAATTATTGTAGGTGGTAGAGCATGACATCCTTTCACAGCTTTTGCTGCACTTTTACGGCCACGCTCGTCCAGGGAAGTACCACCGCCCTTTACAAAGTCGGCATAAAGTAAAGTATGCATGACGTTTGGCGATGCCGGAAGGCCATGTCTACCCTTTTCTTTTCCCACTCTTATCCCCTCAAATTTTTAATCCCGGTCCATCCTATGCAATAAAGTTATTGTATCCTATTTCCCTAGTTGACAACGTACTCGCAATTCTCCGGATGTTGCGTGTGTCCATGGGCGACGGGATTACTTGCCATCAGGTGAACCGTCTGCCCGTTTGTCTTTCTTTACATAAAAAAGTAATCTTAAATATTTAAAATGTTTTTTTGAAAATTAAAGATTTTTTATGTCTAGTTGACGTAGTTGTTAAATTAGCTATATTGTCGCTGGCACTGAGTTCAATATTTTCCAAGATAAAAATATTGCCTCATTAAATTTGTGTTCGAACCAAATCAAAAAATGTTACTTTTTTTCCATATAAATAACAAAGTTTAGGACTGTTCGCACATATGTCCGCAACATATGAACCGATTTGAAAGTTTTCGGTCCTACATTATAATAATCGGATAAGAAGTTTGTTTTTAAATTCAAAGCGAATGTTTTCTTTTAATGCGTTTGAAATTTTTTTTTGTAATTTTCCGGGAAAATAAACTTCTTCACAGAGCACGTGGTAAATCAGTACTTAAAATTGCAATTAGAAAATTAACAATTGAATTGGTATCCACATCTGGGTTTGAACTAAGGTCCGCCGAAGTAAAGGCGAGCACTGAGCTACCACGGCATCGTAGATAAACATTGTTTACAACAAAAAAGAAGGTTATATACCTAAGAATTGAAAGTCAACGGCCTCCATGTTGGACATATCAATAAGCGGGATAGCGCAAATCTTAAAATCAAATATTGACATTTGAACTAGGTGTCAATATTTGTTGGGGATGTCATTTCGTTTACCATAATTCCGTTTTTTTCTTTTCACATCACCGTTATGATTATGTAGGTGCGTTATTAAGTTTGCAAAAAGTCTGTATTTAATCGACTTATAAAATTTTTTTTGGTATAACGTAACAAAGTTGTGAATAAATTTTTTTGCGTCATATTTCAAGAATATAAACTCAAATACGTTACGACCGGGAAGCAATTTAAAGGATTTTTTCCTCTTTAAGTAGTGATATAACCGGGAAATGTACAAAATCATCATTTATCAGGGATTTCCTTTGTTAGAGGTAATTTAACAGCTTCGAAGAAACCAAGTTAAACAGAAATAACAAAAACAACTCGAACTCAAAAACAAAACAGTAGTTTTAAATCATAAATGTTCATTAATATTTACATACAACCTTGGTTGATAAAAGTGATATAAAAGGTTTTTCTGCAATTTATGGAATTAGTTATAATCTTAATTGTTTTAAGGGCAGCAAATAAAATCAGTCATATCTTTTTTTTTTGAGACTTACGCGAATATTAGACATTTTTTAAATTAAACAATTTTACGGATTTTATCACGGTTTATTTTTAAATGTTATCACCCGACGTTTCGAACCCTTCAGCGTTCATGGTCACGGGTAGGTCTGAGGTGTTCGATGTCCTGGTGTCACTTGTTAATCCTGCATGACGGTATGCAGGATTAACAAGTGACACCAGGACAAAAAGCTTGAATATTAATTTTTAGTCCGATCTACGCAGTAACTACTAAATGTATCTTTATTAGGTCTTGCAGTGTTGTGCTTTTTTCTTGAGTCTATTTGATTAATAATGGGTTACTAAGAAACCTGAGAAAGCCGCTCGAACGGTTACATTTTTATTTTTCTTTTACTTTCATGTAATTATTGCATAACGTATTGATAAGTCCCGTAACCATCGTTAAAATATATAAAATAGATTTTTTTTAATCAAATGTTTTTGAGAATTATCATTTAAAAGAAAATAATTTAATTAAAAAAAAATAAGTTTCCTTTAAGGTAATAATCTGATAGATTTATGAATCCAAAACACCGGTAGTGTTTTATTTTGGTCGTAATACTAATATAAGTTGAAGACTTTATTTTTTTGGTTGAAAGCACTAATCTCTGGAACTATTGGTCGGCAATAAAAAATGTTTTAGTCTTAGTTTGCCCGTTTATCGATGAATTCTTTAGGTAATATAACATCACGCCATGACCAATAGGAAAAGGATAATGCCCAAACTTAGTACCAAGAATTATCTTGCATGAAGATCAAAATTATATAGTAATTATTTTCATAATTTTTTAAGACTTTTGGCTTCATGGATTTGATTTTAAGCGTGGAATATAGTTTGAGGTATAAAAGTATGAATTTCGCTTTACCTACATGACCCTCTCGCGAAATCTGCCATAGTGATGGAGAATGCAATAGAAGCTATTTTTTATGAATAAATTTTTCGAATTTATCAAATATCTCCGAAACCCCGGGTTTTTTACGAAAATAACCACTGTAGTAGTTAATATAACAAGTCTAGTCTCCAACAAAACATGTTTGAATTTAATACAACATGGTACGGTTTGCCATATAAAAATGGGCATTGTCCTTTTAAATGACCGGCTAGTTTGAACGAAGTTCCTTATGGCACGTCGCTGAGGGTACCCTAGCCGGCAAAAAACGTCCATAACGTAAGATCCATTGTATCTATAGTCTGTGTATGATGGCTATAATCCAATGTATAGTCTACGGGGGATGTCTGTTTACTTATTTATATACTTACATATTTATTCAATAATTTATTATCTGTTAATTTATTACTTATTTATATTTTTATTAAATATTTATTTCATTTTCTTTATTTATTTAATTATAATTACTTTTTATTTATTGTTGCAATTTGCTATTATATCTTATTCATGTAAATAGCTGTTTCTTTAATATAATTGTATATTTTTATATAAATCAATGTTAACAAAAGACACGTGTTAAGATCATTTTGTAAAATAGTTTTTTTTTAATTTTTATTTCTAATATCATCACAATAACAAATGTACACAGATGCTTAGTTCCCATCTAGTATCCCACGACACCACACGGTTTTTTTTATAAATATTTGTATACATACAAGCTTTGCTCCTTTGAGTAATAACATATAGACATCCGTGCTAGGTCGGCATATCTCGTAGTGATTATATATTTCTCAATCTCTACACTGACAATAAATACTGAGAAGAAACAATTAAAGCAATTGAATATCTAATGCGATTAAAGATCGTTTCAAAATAGCTGACGTCCGGTGTGGACTGGTTTCTATATAGGTATCGAGTCAAATTGTACCACTAAATACGACACGTAGGTTTTTATGCGAATTGTTGCTTTTTTAAACGGTTCAAGGTGAGTGTTGCACTACTTAAAAACAGTCAAGTGCGAGTCTACCGACGAATACTGTATGCTAAATTTTAAAAGAAATGTCACAAGGTTTTATTCTGACCCGCATTGACCATAGACTTTTTATAGGCATAGAATAAATGAAGGGCTATTTTGTAAAATTTCATGCCATGTTTAATACTTTATTTACGTTATCCGTCAATATTTGGGTCACAGAATTACACAGGGTGACTGTTAAATCACCCTTAATATTCAAGGACGTTATATGTGGGGATCGTATATAACGTAAACATGTACTATTAAAAGTAAATATTAATCGACCACCGAGTAAACGTAAGCGAAAGTTCAACAGCTATTTACGAAACCCATGTGCATTCAGGCGGACACGGCGCGAGCCGTGCCCTATTCGGGTCAATGAACTGCGCCAGCTGGTCATCTGTTCATTGCAGGCATCGTGTCCATGCTTTACCTGTTTATTTGGAAATTTATTCGAAAACGATGCCCGTAATTGTATTGTATAAATATGATGACAATCGAGTACCGAGAGCTCCCGTTTAATATCCCAGGTGACTCGCCAATCAGCCTGTATAAATATACGATAATTTGTGAAGTAAATTTTGAGAAAATTGACTGTGACAGATCAGGAACTGTAAGGGACCCGTTTTTCATTCCGGCGTGCGGAACCCCAAAAAGTATGCTTCTCTGTAAAAATTGCTATTCTATTTCCTCGAAGCATGAAACAGCAATTTTTTCACGTAAACGAGTGTTACACAAATAACACAACAATACACGAACGCCCCAATGTTCTATTAACCTAATTACAATAACTGTATCCGCCCGGTTCATAAATCTATGCAAACATTATATAAAACCAAACTTTTTTATTTGTTTGTTTGAACGCGCCTATCTCAGTAACTACTGGTCGAAATCGAAAAAAAATTTGAGTGTTCGACAGTCCATATATCGAGATAGGTTTTAGGCTATATAACATCACGTTACGACCAATAGAAGCGGAGCAATAATAAAAAATGTTTCCAAAACGGGAGAAACTTACGCGGGTGGATCCGGAGAGCCTACTTATTCCATAAACCTGATAGCAATAGCTACAACTGTCCAGCTCATAAATATTTATACACGCGAGAATATGACTGATGTAATTTTAGACTAACATTAGCATAAATGCCATAAACACGTATCTTTTTCACACCATTTCCATATTAAAGCGAGACATCAATCGATCTTTATCAAATTGGATGTTAAAAGTGATTACTAGTAAAGTGAATATAGTAACAGCGGGTTATTACAAGAAATTTGCATTACGATAAATATTACGGCAAAATAAAAGTCGAACGTCAATTTATTACTGGAGCGCCGCGAGGGCAATTGGTAGCGCTGAGAATAAGTGATGCGATATAGTTTTAGGGTTCCGTGACCTGTAGGACCCTATCATGACTCCGCTGTCCGTCTGTATGTCAGCCCGCTGTACCTCATGATACATTAATATAGATATTAAATACAGTTGAAATTCTCGCAGAATGTGTATTTCGTTGCCACTATACCAACAAATTAAAACGAAAAAACCCATGTGGTGTCTTGGCAACCAGATAGATCCTTATTGTAAAGGTATAAAGAAAATAATTATTCGGATATACATTTTTATTACGATTTTTTTATCGATAAAAATTTTTTTATCGAAAAAAAAAAACAATTTACAAAATTATCGTAACACCTTTATTTTGTTTACAATGATTCGTCAAAAATAAATAGTAATGATATTCATAGAAACAGCTGTTTACTTGAAAAAGATATAAGAATAATAGCAAATTGCAATAAAACCTGCAGTCGAAATAAAAAATAACTAAATAAATAAATAAACAGTCATCCCTTAGACATTGGACTGTATAGCAATGGCTAAATGTATGATGGTACATAGACTATACATAAAAAAATTATATTACGAACGTTTTTTGCTGGCTAGGGTACCTCTCCCTAACGCCCAATACGAAAACAGCAAAACCGAGTTCTAACGTCTTAGATGTGAAAGTTATATTGATTTTAAAAAGATATTTTTTAAACACATTTTTACAAAAAAAAAATGGGATCTCCTTGTAATTGTATCTTTTAAAATGAAAACAGAATTTTAAAATTGGTTCCTAACTCGCGGAGAAATCTGATAACATACATAATAAAATATAGTTTAAAAAACTAAACAAACAGTCTAGTTCGATTTCTCATTAAAGCGTGTTTTTTTAGTTAAAAACCAAAAAATTATAAGTCCTGGCGGTCCTAGTCAGGATAATGGGATATGCTTATCAAATTATTGTAACGTCATCGGCCCCTGAAAAGTCTGCAAGGTTCGAATAAAATCTGTCCGCGGAAAGTGGGTCAAATTGTGTTCAAAGGAGTCGGTTTCAAACAAGCAAACAAACAAACAGGCGAAGCTAATAAAAGCGTGTTAAAAACACTGATGTCTTATTTGTTTTATTTATTTAAACTTTTTACAACAAAATATGAACAATGTGTATAAGCAGACTTAATGCCTTAAACATTCTCTACCAGTCAACCTGTCTGCCTACCTGCCCTACTATCAAAGTTTATAAAATAATATACACAAAATAATATTTATTTATATAGATATAATATACAATAAAATTTATTAATATACTACATTTATAATACATTTCGAAGTTAGTTAAAAATATGATACAGAACCCTGCGTGTGGGAATCCGATTCGCGCATAGTTTTTTTGTTGCCATCGCGTTAACTCATAGCGGTCGGACCTGATAGACTTGCACCGACCTTGGCATTGAACTCGTGGTGTGACCACGTGGCCTCAGGCATTCCGATCGTATTGACTAGCTTGTACCCGCTACTCCGTCTGCCCGCATCTCTTATTTATTATATTATAAGCTCTGTATGAAATTAAATGGAATATTCAATACATTAATTTATATTTAACAACATTTACTAAACTACTACTTAACTTTTGTGAAACTAATTTTCAGTTAAAAGTCAGTTACCGGACCACCTCGAAATAATATCGTTTTAAATAAAAAAATAATTTTTGAAATCGGTTCATAAAAAGTTCCCAAAAAAAAAAACTAAAACACATACAAAAATTGTATTGTGTGGATTGAGAACCTCTCCTTTTTAGAAGTCGGTTGAATAACCAAACAGACACGAACTGAAGTGACAATTTATTGCCATGTATGTATTAATAGGACTTGTTATTTCAGGCTTATCTTTGGCTGTGAAAATAAATATATCACGCTTTTTATTATTTATGTTATTTTTTTAAGGAATGGAAGCCAAATGGGCAGACGATTCACCTGATCGTAAGCGATCCCGTCGCCTATAGGCACAAGCAACATACGGACGTTTTCATTGTCATAAATTTTAATTTGAAATATGTCGTCTTTTTAACACGCTTTTATTAGCTTCGCCTGTATGTTTGTTTTCTTGCTATTTTGACCCACTTTCCGCGGACAGATTTTATTCAAACTTTGCAGACATTTCAGGGGCCGATGACATTACAATAATTTGATAAACATATCCCATTATCCTGACTAGGGTCGCCAGGAATTATAATTTTTTACTTTTTAATTCGATTTATCATTTTCTGATTTATGATTTTCTGAATAATTCCATAAATAAATTTTAAAAGGATTCCCTGTAATGAGAATGAACACTGCGCAATAAAAATCTTACATCTCTCGTGAACCGTTTTAAATTAATAACAAAGTTAATACAAATTCGCGTGTTTAAAATTTTATGCTATCGTGCATCATTTGTTAAGCATTGTTTATTATGGCAGAATCTTAATGAGTATTCCCTCTCCCTTTATTAATATAGCCATAAAATATATTTTTATTTAATATCTCGTGATCTGAAAAACATATGGGTTCATGAGAAAGGTACAATTTTTAATTTTTGCGTGTAATAAATAAGGCTCTCTGGCGCAGAGCTAACTTTAAAGTCGTAAAAGATGCTCGCGTATTTCAAACGCACGATTAGTGTCACTTAACAATGTGTTTTTGCTTAAGGCAACCCAGCTTCATTTCTTACGTAAATGTATACTGGCAACATTTTGTTGTTCAGTTCTAGACATAACATTTTCCCCAGTGCAATGCTTACCTGTTTTAAACGAACCTTTAGTGTCACTGAACAATATATTTTTACTCATACTCGGAGGTGTACCCTAGCCGGCATCTTATCTATAGTCTATGTATGATGGCTATACAGTGGATTATTTATAGTCTACGGGGAATGTTTATTTAGTTTAATTAAGTTATTGTTATTTTTTATATTTATTTATTTATTTATTCATTAATGAATACATGTATTTATCATTATTATTGTAGTTTGCTATATTATTATATCTTATTCATGTAAATAGCTGTTTCTATGCATATTATTATCATATATTTTTTTATAAATCATAGTTAACAAAATAAAGGTCTGAAGATAATTTTGTAAAAGCGTTTTTTTTTATTTTTATCGATAAAAACATTATAATAAAAATGATAGAAGCTTGAAATCAATATTTTGTAATAAGTAAGTTTAATCCTATTTGGTGTCCCCACGACACCACTAGGTTTTTTTATGTTAATTTATTCTTTAAGATATGGCAACATTTTGTTGTTTGTTTCTAGACGTAACATTGGCCTAGGGATGCTCGAGCAAAAAAAGTGTTGTATCGATACTCTTCGATATATCGTAGAAATTGTTTTTGTATACACATAAAGCTAATCCATAATATTAAATGTTTGACAGGGATCAGATTGATATGAGTAAAAACAAGGATAATCGATTCAATATATCTGATGAAATGTATCGACTTTATATATCGATACTAGATTATTTGATAATGCCTCCGTAGCCTAATGGAAGAGGCCCTTGCTTTGTAAACCGGAGGTCTTGGGTTCGAATCCCGCGGGGGAACAATGACTTAGTGTTGTTGTTTCTTGGTAGTATTAGGGCAATGTGGGCTGATCTCCTTTTGATTGCCTGAACAGAAAGAAAATCCATGCGTCGGTTGGGCATGGAAAAAGTCGGTCCGTCCCATCGGGCTATGAGAGTAAAGGAACAGAAAGTGCACCTGTGTTTGCGCTTATACTTATGCACTATAATATCTCCTGCGCAGTTGGCTCATCTCGAAGTAAATTGGCCGCCATGGTCGTAATTCGGTCAGGAAGACTTTATTCGATAATATCGGGTGGAAGTGATATATCATATTCATATATCGATATGTTATTAAATATCTATATATATCGTGCGCTCCTACATTGTCCAGTGCACCAAACGGATGCTGGAATGCTGTTCCCTGCATCTTCACCGACCTGTTTTCTGCAACGAAAACGAGCCATAAATTTATATTGAATACGGCCTTATACCATTTCAAGCCAACGAGAGCAAAAGGAACCGTGGTAACGAATACGAACGTTAAATGGGTTTATTTATGATCACAACGGAATAGAGCCCAAGAAAACGCTTAAAAATAGTTATACTCAATAACGAATACACGGGTTGGCTTCAAAAAGGAGGTTTTTATTTGGGATGTTTTTTAGGCCTTATTGTATCTCCGCCATTTATGGACCAATTTAAAAAAAAATGTGATAAAAAGTTACTTTCGAAATGGTCCCATAAAATTTTTAAAGAAATCGGTTAAGTAGTTTGTTTTCAAAATAATCACAACGGAAAAAACATGTTCTCGAAAGTACATTATTAAAGTGTTTGAGGTCGGTTTTTTAATTTTTTAATTTTATGTTAACAAAAGTTTTCGATGTCCTATCCTTATGAAGAAATATAGTGTTAACTATATATAACGACTCATTAGGGATTGTACATTTAATGGCGTTATAGACAGTTGTCGTGGAGGGTGTATCATTGTATGGAAGGCATGATGAACAAATCAACCATGTGATGTCGACGCTTTACGGAGTTTGTAGTTAAATCGAGTGACGTTACATGGAGTTTTCACTGTAGTTATAATTCCATATGTATATGTAAAATATTGAACTGTTTTAAGTATCAATTGAAATATCTATGACGTAAAATCAGGGTTGCCAGTCATGAGAAATATTAGACAATTCTATTCCTTTTCTGGCTATTTTGTTTTCCATTATAATATTGTGCGCACTACGAGACATAAAATATATTATGGACAATGAAAAACTTTTACAATCGAAAGCAATCTATCTTGTTTTACATAGAATTTCAAAGAATATTCCATTACCAATTAAATTTACACTTGTATATACGCAACAGTTATTTGAACCAGAGTAAATAGCAAATGCGCCCATCTGTTTGATCAGGTGTTTATCACGAAGTTTATTTTTCGCAATACTTTAATGTAAAGCACTCCTTTGTAAGTATATTATAAGATACCGTATTCACAAAGACCTCGTGGCCTGAAATAATAGTGGCCTTCAAGTAGAGAACTTATTCCTTTTCAAAAGGTCAACAACATTGTACACTTTTCTTAAGTCACCAGTCTATGGGCTACGGTGATCGCTAAACATCAGGTGAACCGCTTAGTCTTCTGCCTTTCCTTACAAAAAAATCATCAATATAATCTAACTGTTTCTATCATCTAATGCTCTAAGAACATGGAATGGAATCGAATCTTCGTGTCTTTTATGGAAGGAAGACAAACTAGCAGACGGTTCGCCTGATGGTAAGCGATTCTATCGCCCATAGACACACGCAACGTCCGAAGAGTCGCGAGAGCGTTGTCAATCTGGGAAATTGGACAGAATAGTTTTATTGGATAGAACGAGGTCAGGTTTCAGGATTAAGAAGAGAAAGGAGTGGGATAAGAAAAGGGCACACATGGCCATCTGGCATTTCCAAAACTCATGTTTATTTTATGCCGACTTTATAAAGGGCAGGAGTACTTGCTCGGGTGAGCGCGACCATATAAGCGCAGTAAAAGCTGTGAAAAAGATATTATGTTCAGCCACCTTTTAAAGTCGTGGTCGCAAGATTGAATACCTAAAACACAATTCCATATACAATTCTATACGACCGTTTAATTAGCAATATTCCGCGAAAAAATCCCCTAACAAGCTGCAAGCAAATTCATATGTGAGCGCACGCATAAGCATGCGTTGCGCGCGTTCACATATTTGCTTGCAGCTTAGTGCAAGCAAATATGTGAGCGAAATTGCAGCTTGCAGTTTAGTGGATTTTTTCGCGGAATATTGCTAATTAAACGGTCTTATAGAATTGTATACAAGGACTTGCGCAAAGTAAGGCCTGATTCTATTAATTATCACAATTCCATAAGCAATTTTCCAATCGAAAAGGACTGAAGATAACGTAAAAGTTTCAACATCTGTATATGCTATTTATTAATGATATTCTTCTTCTTCGTCGGTGCTTATGGCTGAGCCTAACCCACCAAAAGCTGCATTTAATAATATAGAGGTCTGATAACGCAAGTTAGAGATGTTGAGTATGAAAATATATAGTGCACGTCAACAAAGAATATGCATGACCCCGCGCCATATTCTTGCGTCATAGCTGTCAAATCGCAAAATATAGATAGGGTCAGTAAAACATATCCTTAATCCCAACCCATCCTTTCCAATAAAATACCAAAAAATATTTTATCCAACTTCCCGGGTTGCCAACACACTTGTGACTCTTCGGATATATATTCCTTACCCTAATGGAATTGGGATAGGATAGATTTATTGAGTAGATCCCAATAAACATACTCGTATTCTATCCAAATTTCCAAGCTGACAACGCACATGCAACTCTTCGGATGATTTGTCCATGGGCGACCGGATCACTTAACACCAGGTGAACCGTCTGGTCGTTTGACATCCTTTCCATAAAAAAAATCACAGACAGACATGTTTTGAGGCTTCTTTTTATTTAATAGTTCGATTCAAAAATATATATTTTAAATCGACTTAAAAAGGAAGAGGATTTAAATTCGGATGTTTTTTACGAAAAATTACAAATACAACTAAAAATTAAAAATACTATTAAAATTTTACAAAACGGAAAAACCAAACCGAATTTTGGAGTACCCTATCGGATAAAAAATATTTTCTGCAATCGGTTCATAAATGGCGGAGATATGCACGAACATACCTAAAAGTAGAAACATTAGAATTTAGAAACCGTCTCCTTTTTTTAAGTCGGTCAATAAAGTATGCCACGAAAGTACCCTTTTCATTCGATTGTTAATAATTTTGTGCGTAAATAAACTTGTTATATAGTAACATCGTATTAACAAATGCTGTCAAAAGAATTAACTGTTGCTAAGAGCTTCCCAACTGCGCCAATCAAAGCATTAATCATTATTAATCGGCTAGAAGGATCGTACGCATCTATCATAAAAACTCCGACCTGTATCTGATAACAGACATGAGGCTTCTTTTCCTTTTGTTGCTAGGTTTAAAAATATAACATAAAAAAGTAAAGTAACAGTCTTTTTTTAATTACCTCACTAAAGCTAAGGCTTCCTCTAGAACGAGGGTATAGGGCTTAGTCCTCCACGCGGCCCCAATGCGGATTGGTGGACTTCACATACGCAGGTTTCCTCACGATGTTACCCTTCGCCGAAGTGCACGTGGCAATTCAGCTCTTAAAATTGCAATTAGAAAATTGACAATTTCATTGGTGCCGGTTCGCCTCCAGTATACAGAATTGAAGGCGAGCGCCCGGACGCTGAGCTGCCACGGCTCTTTTTAAAAATAGATTTTTCTCAATTTATTACAGCTGTTACGAATCCCTATACATTATTCCTCGTGCTTAAAAATAAACAGCAGACTCTGGCATTCGAATGCGTTAATAGTACCATTAATAATACCATTCATTTATACGATGGAAGATTCACTCTATAATTACACAAGCCAATGCACTATGGTGATATGGGAGTCGATATGCCTGCGAAGGCTGGTTGTTCACATATGACCTTTAGAAAAATTCTTTAGGGACAATTCCTGAGCAATTGAACAAGGTCCCACGGATATTTCAAAGGCGCAGAGCTGATTTATTGGACTTATAAAACATTTACGATTTATAAAATGCTTGGGATACTTCTAAAAGTGGATCTTTTATTAACCCCTTTTTCAGTTACCTTTGCAAGGAATTCAGTGCTATCTTTAAGTATGTAATGATGGTGTTTGTATAATAAAGAATGTCGTAAACGGGCATGTGGTTTAACCGATATTAAACGATATCCACCCATAGAACGCACGACAAAGTACGGCTGGATTATAATCTTTTCTGATGACTATATCCAGATTATTCTATCACCACTCTTTTATTTTACAATGGTGGTACAATCTTTTTTTACCGTCAGGTAAACCACACAATGATTAAAAAGAACTGCCAATACACTTAAGGCGGGGTTCTCCTAAAATGTGATTTTGTAAACGGTTTTATTTTGTAATACTACATTATAAAAATGTAAAAAATAACCACTTACTTACATTTGAGTTCTTTTCTTAGCTCCGTCGGAAGTCTATTACACAATTGGATAAAGTTCATCCGATAGAAAAAAAAGTACTGAAACAATTTTTCTCAAAATTTTATGGGACCATTTCGAAAGAATAGCCTACCAGATAAAAGAAAAATTTTCAAAATCAGTTCATAAATAACGGAGATACGCGCGATACATAAAAATAGAAACATTCGAATTGAGAACCTTCCTTCTTTTATGAAGTCGGTTCAAAACCTCTTTTTTGAAGTCTCGTTAGAAGAAGAAAATGGATTACGCTTTTATATATAAATTTTATTAATAATACAACACAACTCAGTAGTATATATTTCCGCCGCCTCCGTAGCCTAGTGGTATGGGCGCTTGCTTTTCAAAGGTCGTGTGTTCGAAACCCGCGGGGTGACAACGACTTTGTGTTGTTGTTTCTTGGTTGGGTTAAGGCATTGACTGTCCACCCATGGCTGATCACCCGATTGCCCGAAAAGGAAGATGATCCATGCGTCGGATGGGCATATAACAAGTGGGTCCCGGTTGTCTAGAACTCCTTTGACAGTCGTTAAGGAATGTCAGTGCTTTCAAATATAATGCCACCTCCGAATACAGTTTATCCCTTCGGGTTCCGGGGGTCAGATGCCAGCTCTGCTTAAGAACTGAAATTCAGGTAACATTTGGGTGGATTAGAAGCCGTCAAGTAACTCGGGTAAAGGCTGGCAGATTCTTTTAATCGTTATTTTTCTCACGAAGGCAAATAATCTTTATTCGGTACGGTTACACTCCGTCGTGTATATGCAATTTAAATGCACGAGTGCATCAACAAACAAGGTGCAAGTTAGCTGACTAAGCGTCGTATCTGCCGCACACGTTCGAACGATCGGATTTCGCGTTCGGTCACGAGTTCGCTGTCGGACTCCTTGTATCGGGCGTACGCGATGCGGATTGCATGCTTTTGCGGATTCGTTGGCGAAAAATACGGAAGACTTAATCCGGTAGCGGTCAAAGAACTGTTTTTGCTCCCTTTAGAAATAGGGTTAATACGGACTTTTTGCTACGTGCGTAAAATAAGTTTGTTTTGCTATGTTTACTAAATTACTCATGTCCGACTGTATAGTCTTGGGTATAAATATGTTATTGTTATAAATAATATTTTTTTTAAATTTAAGATATATTTTAAACAACATTATTTTAACAGAAAATTAATAAAAACCGACTTCAAACGTTGTTCAGAGCAGTGATGTTGTCAGTATGATTTTTTTCACTAAGTGCATAGAATAAGTTAATTTTTCAAATAAAAGTAAAATTCAGTAACATAGCAATAACAATACAATGCAGTACTATTCCAATATGTTAGAAATTTAATCTTTGATATAAAAAAAAAATAGTATTATAAATAATATTTGAAATGTTCTTATGCAAGATTATGTTCACGGAAAATTACAATAACCGACTTCAAACGCCTTAAGAGCGTTTTTTCAAAACGCATTTTTTATTAAAAAAATATTACAAACTACTGAATCGATTTTTCCAAAAAAAAAAAAATGGGTCCAATTCTTTCGTATAAAAATACTTTTTAAACTGGAACAGATTAAAATAGAAATATCTGAATGGAGAACCTCCTCTTTTTAAACCGTTTAAACAATAGTCAAGTTACGCACAATTATATTGTAAAAAACAATATATAAACGATAGTAACATGAGAAATATACATTAAAAATACACAAATACTAATGTCCACAGTACCACCAATCGTATTTTAATATAAACTCTAAAATAGACATATAAAAGCCTGTTATCAGACCAATAGTTTTTTACCAATTAACTCTTAACGGAGGTGCAGTGGAGTATCTTCAGACTATAAAAATACCGCCCATTCGAGTACAGTGCCCGAAGTGGGCTTTATTCAATCTACAAAATGATAAGAGAACGCCGTAATTAGTTTTAAAGCATGTTTCTTCGAAAAAAATAGCAAACATTCCTTAAGCGTAAGCTTAAAATAGCAACACTAGATCAGGAATTCTTGCCAGCCTTATTGTACTTGAATAAACAGGTTGCCATATAAAAAAAACCGCTTGTAATTTTAATCGAACTGCCCGCCGTTTGAAGTATGAATGTGTTACGTACGGACAAACGTTTATTTCGTATCTTTGATTTTTATTGCTTTATGTTGCAAAACTGGAGAACGGTTGACAAGTATGAATGACTCTTATGCTTTTCCTTTTTTGAGTAATTTAATTCGGCGTGCGGCAACACTCAGTATTTATTGGTATCTTGTACGAAGAAATTGCTATAATTTTTCTTGCGATATGAAATATGATTCCGGATTAGGTATTAAGTTGGAATATTTAAAAACATTTTGTTTGAATTGGTACATTTAATGTTATTTTAGTTTCTTTCTGTTCTTTAGTTATATCATCTTCGTTAATTTGATTTTAAAAAAATAAACTACTAATCCGATTTTTATAAATTAGGATTTTTGTGGACGTATACATTATCAGATATTTTTTTTTTTCAAATCAGTTCATAAGTTGCTGAGAGATATGCGAACATTCCTAAATTTCGTTTTTTGTTTGAAAAATAAACCGATTTCTTTGAAAGTTTTATGGAATTATTTAAGAAGAATGCTCTATCATACAAAATAATTTTTAAAATTGGTTTATAAAGAACGGAGATACGCGCAGAAATGAATGAAATCAATTTTTGTTGTTTTGATTTAAAAGAAAAACTACGGAACCAATTTTCCCTGAAAATTTTATGGGACCATTCCGAAGGAATACCCTATAAGGTAAAAAAAATAAAATCGGTTCATAAATGACGGAGATATGCGCGAACGTACATTAAAAAACGTAGACATTATAATTGAAAACCCTACTATATTTTTGAAGTCGGTTAAAAACGTCGAGCTATGACCTCTTAATAAGGCATTACTTGACAAATTAAAAGGCCAGCAATCTATTTAAGAAAGTTGATTTTTTAAATTTCAATTAAAAATACGACGAAGTTTCGCTTAAACGTATGAAAAATTTCTAAGACTCATATATGTATGGAAATCCTTTAAATTAATTAAACTAACATTGTTACGTATGTATTTTTGTAATGAATGCAATGCAGGCGCCTCGGTTTATAAATCAGTCTTGGCAGATAATTTTGTAAGAGATAAGAAGGGAGAAACCTGTTTACTTCGAAGCAGCCAATTAAAGATCACTCGAGTAGTACAGCGGTTGTGTACCAGACGATAATAACTTTAAACGTGTATTTTCAGAGTTGTTTCTTTTAGACATTAGTAGCTAAACTGGAGAAGTCAGTTGTAGGCTTTCGATAGAAAATAATATTTGGCTTCAACTATTTTAATGCTTATTTCTAACTACATACTATTAATGGGTGTCTAATGTTATCTCCATGGAGGACATCGTCGTCGTCAAATAGGTTTGAATGCATTGGACTCCGAAACTACTTTACCAGTTAAAATGTAATTTTGAACATCTCGCAGTTTAAAGTATTTTGTTTTAAATAAACTACAAAACTGCGTGCTTATGTCTACTGCTGTAGATATATACATATATTATATATGCATTTATATTAGTAGGCTCTGTAGCATGAGCTATTTCTTTGTAAGCTTGAGGTCGTGGGTTAGAATCCCGCGAGGAAAAAATAACTTTGTTTTGTTTATTCTTGGTGGGATTGGACC
>JAOCPS010158213.1:0-14605 GCA_025505425.1 Graphium colonna
TCATGCATACTTTATTTTATGCCGACTTTACAAAGGGCGGTGGTACTTCCCCGGACGAGCGTGGCCTTAAAAGTGCATTTTATGCTTGCTATCTGCTTGCATTTTAATTTTACATACAGTGCTGTCATACCGTCGCACATGGTTTAAACATCGATGGATATTCATATTCTCGGAAGGGCACCTCATTTGTTATTCCGAGAGATGCGTTTGATGTCTACGCTACAGCGGTCGGCACGTCGATCGCTTTCAGATGTTTGTATACATTACTTGAAGAAGTATCAGAAAAAGTTTTATTATTTATTAGAATGCGTAAGAAATCGCCTTTTCAGCAACACTTATAAACTTTCTATATCTCTGTTCAGACGTCAAGCAAATATTTTACAAATAAATATCATCGTTAAGCTTATTTAAACTACACGACAAAATCTTTATCAAAACCTTTCGGAGTCTATGGCAGACATAGATCGTGTAGCGGAATTTTTATATATTAATAAAAAAAAGAATATATTATATCTTATACACGGCCAAAGTAACTATCAAAATACAAATGATTTTTAGACTGTCAAAAGTCGGTGTGAAAACAAATTCATTATAAATGCAATTTTAACTAAATTGTACTTCATTCATCACTTCATCATCACTACTGATATCTTTTTGATTTTTGCCTTGCATGTAAGGACATTTTTCCATAATTTTGTACAACATTAAGCTTAATGATTATTTTATGAAATATCTCCGAACCCCGAGTTTTCTTTACGGAAAGAATTTCAGAAGGAGTTAATATGAGTCTAGTCTCCGAAAAAAAAATTGAACTTGGTGTAACTTGATACCGTATGCCATATAAAACTGAGCGTTGTCCTTTGTGACAGACAATTTTTTTTCAACAACAAAGGATTTAAGTTTTGATTTAACGGTGTTTAAAGTATGTAACATGTTAATCTAGGTAACGAACCTTCATGAAAATTATTATTAAAATTCATGTAACATTTCTAAGTCCGTTCAAAACTTTAACACGATTCGCGACTTTTTTTTCTTTTTTTTTTCTTTGGAAAGGAAGACAAACGAGCAGACGTTTTACTTGATGATAAGTGATCCGGTCACTCATAGACACAGGCAACATCCGGAGAGTTGCGAGTGCGTTGTCAACCTGGAAAATTGGATAGAATAGGTTAATCGCATCCGATTAATCCGGGATAGGAGTGGGTCCCCAAAAGTCATGCATACTGTATTTTATTCCGACTTTATAAAGGGCGGTGGTACTTCCACGGGCGGGCGCGGCCGTAAATTGCAGCAAAAGCTGTGAAAGGATGTTATGCTCAACCACCGTAACGCGCGACCCCACTAAAGATTACTGCGCTAACCCGTCGTATACTTTTCATTCAATTTTAATCATCAATTTATTTTATATTCAAAGTTACATTTACATAAATTAAAATGATACATACACGTGTTAATAAAGTGCTATAAACGTTACAAAGTATTAACCGAGTAACAAATTTAAACACGCAAATTGAATGATATTTCGGAACATGCGCTAATAAAAACGACGACAGTTTTTCGTAAACAATGTAAATTGTTAAGCGAGTCACAAGGTCGAAACAATTTGTGGCGTTACATTCTTACACCAGTATAAATAAAACTGCGTGTTAAAATTCCTCGTTAATTCAATATTATACAAACTTTGATCAATGCTAAAACTATTTAGGAACGGTATTTAATAATGGTTATAGACAATCAGTCATCAATGATATTAAAGGATAGCACTCGGGAGTTCGATTGCCACCATATTTATGTAATAAAATTAGGGACATAGTTTTCGACCAAAATTTCAAATAAATAGATGAAGCGCGGTTACGAACAGATAGCCAGCTGGCGCAGTTCATTGACCCGCTAGGATGCACATGGGTTTTGTAAATAATTACTGAACTTTCGAATACGGTTACTCAGTTGTCAATTAATATAATATTTATACTTCATATATGATCCCCATATATAACGCCCTGGAATATTGGAGGCGATTCAACAGTCACCCTGTATAGACATTGAGTTCAGCGTTGCCTATACAGGTTTGTTTAATTTTTTTTTTAACGGAGAAAGCAAACGATCAAGCGGCTGACGTGAAGTTAACACATCCCGGAAAATCTATACTACCGCAACATATGTGACTTTGCTGATCTTCAATGATGAGGCTGGGTATGAGAGAGATAATATATTTACTCCTTTGAATGTTAATATGTTGGCACGCCCGGGAAACACGTGAGAGCTTTGTGCAACATTCCAGTGCAACGTACAGCGCGGCAAAACAATGGGCCATTCGGTAAACAGATCGGCGGGGTAGGCGCGCAGCATCCGCCGACATCTGGCCAGTGCGGAACTCTGGTTCCCAATCTTGAGGAATAAACACCGAAGGACGACATTTATTAATATTTAAAACATAATTTTAAACCGACATCGGTGATCGGCATCTTTTTACGTAAAAAGATACCTTTAAAAACTGGAAAATTAAATCTAAAATGACTATTTGTTTTATTACTGCAGACTAGTTAAAATATTTTAATATTCTTTTTTCTGGCATATTCCTAGTAGGTACCTTTCCAGCTTTAAGCAAAATATGAATAAAACATGTTTCATAACTATATAACTTTTTTTATGAAAACGAAGACAACCGAGCAGACGGTTTACCTAATGGTAAGTGTTCCCGTCGCCCATAGACACGTAGCATCCGGAGACTCGCGAGTGCATTGTTGGTAAATTCGATAGAGAAAATTTATTAGATAGAATGGGGCCGGGATTAAAGATTTGGAGAAAGAGGTGGGAAAAGAAGAGGATTGACGTGGCCATCCGGCATCTCCAAAACTCTAGCATACTTTATTTTATGTCGACTTTATAAAGGGCGGTGGTACTTCCCCGGGCGAGCGCGGCCATATAAAAGCTGTAAAAAGAT
This sequence comes from Graphium colonna, assembly GCA_025505425.1. Classification (NCBI taxonomy): domain Eukaryota; kingdom Metazoa; phylum Arthropoda; class Insecta; order Lepidoptera; family Papilionidae; genus Graphium; species Graphium colonna. The sequence continues at coordinate 2,945 of JAOCPS010158213.1, forward strand.
GTTATACTCTACCACCTCGAGTAAACATTAGTGACTCGCAATGTCTGATGAAAAAGAGCATTGATTAGCTTAAGATCCATTAAATAAAAATATAATAACAATGACTGGTGTATCAAATAAACTTATTTGAGACGCCTTTAAATAAATAACAGCTTAAACTATTTAAGCTGTTATTTATTTAAGCTTCAACTAGGTATTAAAATTTGAGACTGTCCGCGCTTTAGTTTGTAAAACAAATTTTGATGTGTACTAACAAGCACTGACAATGCTTTACTATATTCTGCAACAGTTTGAGAGCCGCTGGCGTAGGTATCGTAGAGTCGCGTGCTAGTTCGGAATTCAGCACAGCCAAGTGAGCTATGCCAAGCATATTTCACGTGTTGGCTAAAATATTTCCCTGTTAATGTTTGTTAACAGAAATTGGGCATTTTACTAAAAATGGGTAACCAATTTGCTAATTATTTAAGTGAACACGCATTTTATACATAAATATAAATAGATTTTCTTTCATTGTGATCGCTTCCTCATTAATCAATTACGAGTTTTTTTTATAAATTGTCTGCCTAGCGGCGAGCCACGTGTCCGAATAAGTTCAGAAGGAGATTTTAGTGCGTGTCAAATTAATTATTAAATTATTTCTAAGACTTATTACGTGAATATTTGACATTTTAAATAAAACAACTTTACGGATTTTATCGCGGTTTATTTTTGAATTTGATCACCCGACGTTTCGAACCCTTTACAGCCAGTCACGGGTAGACCATGAACGCTGTAAATGGTTCGAAACGTCGGCTGATAAAATTTAAAAATAAACCGCGATAAAATCCGTAAAGTCGTTTAATTTAAAATTAATTATTAGTTAATTTCTAAAGTGCAATTTGTTAATTGAAGATTGAAATGTCTACTGTCAAGCACCCACTACACAGAGGTAACAGATGCACACAAATTACTATACTGAAAACATGTTTTCTTTTAAAGTACATTTGAAAATCAATTGAATCATCGTAGTATCCGCATATAAAACGAAGTCGTCGAAATAACTCTCGACCACACGATTAAATCACTGCCATAACGAATCGCACTATATACAATGCGGTCAAACGGCTGGGATAACATCCGCGAGCCAAACAAAGCCGTTACAAAAAAAATAAAAGAGGTAAATAAACAATACATATATAAAAGTATATATAAAACGGCATAAAATAAAGTATGCATGACTTTTGAGGATGTCTACCCTTCTCTTTACCCACTCCTTCTCCCTCTAAATCCTTAATCCCGACCCATCCTTTCCAATAAACCTATTCTTTCCAATTTCCCAGGTTGACAGCGCATTCGTGACTATGCGAATGTTGCGTGTGCCTATGGGCGACGGGATCGCTTAACATCTGCTCGTTTATCTTCCTTTCCATAAAAAAAACAACGGACTGTATTGCGGGAGTTAAAACATAAACAGAAAAAAAATACAATTATATATTATAAAATAGCATATTCATTCATTGCACTATCGTACACAAACATGACAATTAATATTACATTAGATATTTAACATTTCAGAACTGAGTCTTACAAATTTTCGATCAGGCCACGTGGCCTGGTGCAAGTTTGACATTTTTTAACCATCCCAAAAAGTGCTAACGCCGCTAAAGGAGTTCTCACATCAAAAATCAAAGATATGCTCTTTATTTTTCGTATTCTTTCACAAATTTTGTTTAATTGATAATAATGATACCATATCACGGTAGGGTGCACACATGATACAGCCCTATTGGATTTAGAATGATGTAATTTTAATCATGGGTTGTCATTTGAATGCATGTTGAAAATTCGATTTCCCCATACAAACTTTTTACGTTTCCATAGCTTTTTTTCTGTGCAGCTTCGTTCTGACTGAGCTACGCTGTTCATTTTAGTCTAAGAACATACGCCACTTAAATTGACCGAGTTTTACGAAAGCTAGGTATCAATATCAACGTGAACATTATAAGGAAACGAAAAAATATATTAAAATTATAATCTGAAAGGACTGCCCAAAAGCGGTACCAAAGATCAAAATTATATAGTATTTATTTCCATAAATTTTTGCGACATTACGCTTCATGGATTTAATTTTTAAATCGAGAATTTAATTTAAAGTATAACAGTATGAATTTTGCTTTTCCCATATTACGTTTAAACAATCTGTCATAGAGAAAACAAATAAAAAGTTTTTTTGAAAAATCAATTTTTAGATTCCACGAAATAAAAAAGCATTGTCCTTAGTGTCTTTCTATGTTTGTTACTGCATCACGTAAAGATGGATGAAAGGATCTGGATTAAAATTGACACGCAGATAATTTACCTGGATGAACATATAGAATGATTTTTTATAGAATACCAAATAAATTACGCGGGTAAAGCCACCGGGAACCGTTTGTAGTGAAATTGAACCCAAAACGGAAACTATTTAAAGCCAAATTTCATCAAGATCAAAAGTTTTCTGTGTAATACAGCACCAAACGTCTAAACATACAGGCCGTAATATATAAAGCATAAATAAATGGCACAACAGAACGTATCGACTGGTCAACGTATTCCCCTCTGTTGCAGATACAACTATATCACAGCGATCACCCAACTCGACCACTCCATCTGCCCGAGCTATAAATAGAGAATCATATCTGATAGAATCTGGAGCAAGCGGCGATGAGTGACGCGGAATGTTTTGGTGTTGTTTACGAGCTCATGCATCTTTATACTACACGTTGGTTAATTTAGTCATTCCCCTTATTGAAGTTTTCCTTAATTGATTTTACCTAGGGATTTCCTTGTGTATATTCATAGAATGTAAATTTCATATTTACATTGTAGTTCTAAAAGCCTCGTCAAATTAAACACCAGTGTTTTAATACTTAGTGGAACAGCACGATATCCTACGTACGCCTCTTTGTACGCTAATTAGCCTGCTGGACAAGGAAAGTACCAAACACCAAAATTCAGCCATAAGGCCAGGTCAAAATACTAAATATTGGGCTTGACAATTGCTGGGCTACACCAACCCTTTTCTTCTTCCATTCCTTTCGTCTTTCCCATCCTAAATATGGACCTCCATTGTTTTTGACAAGGACACAATTATTTGACATTGTATGTCACAGGCATCTCTTCAGGTGTTAATGGTGTCAATAGGCGACGGTTGTCACTTAACATCAGGTAAACCGTTAGCTCGTTTCTCAATTTATTTTATCATCATGTTATATAAAAAGTTCCTTAAAATGAAATTTGCAGACTCACTCTAAAGACATTTTAAATTAAACAACTTTACGGAAGTTTTGATACCAATTTATTTTTAAATTTTATCACCTGGCGTTTCGAACCTTTAATGGTCACGGATAGGACTAAATTTTATTTAAAAAATGTCTAATATTAACGCAAGTCTCAGAAACAATATTGTCACTCGGAGTTTATTTTTTAACATTTCAATTACAAGTGTGGTAAGTACAATATTTATAAATATAATATTTTATGCATAAATAACATTTAGTATCAAAACAAGTTAAAAGAAATTAAGGCCGGCCCCACACAAACGGCATCCGTGTCGCTTTGCCCGAACGCGTCCTCGACCGAACGCACTGCCTCTCCTTCTTTTATCTCCTCCACTTCCTGAATTTCCGTACCGAAACCCTATGTGTGTGGCTGGCCTAAAACCAAAACTCTGTGCGATCGGAAATGAAATTAACGATATCTTCGTCAACACGAAAACAAATTGTTTTTCTTCCTCATCGTTACCTTAGTACTGAGGATCGTGACCAATACTAACGCTTCTCCATTTCACACGGTCTCTTCATGACGTCAGACTTAATTTACTTAAATTACTCAAATTACTTTTACCTAATCATTAATTAAAGTATGAGAAAAAGTTATGTACGAAGACATAAAAGTGCACAACGAGAGACCATCCATAATAGGGCAACGTTACGATACGTAATATTTGCGTCGTGACTAAGCGAGTTGCCTTGAAACAACTTTATATATAATGAAACACGTTCCAATTAAACAATTAACAAGTTTGTTTCTGAAAAGTAAACGAAAATTGTGTAATTTATTGATTTTATGTGGGTTTATTCACATTCGGCGTTTATGAGTATGCTTTGTTTTATTTTTCTTCTTGTTTCAGCTGTTGCCCTCGCCTATGCCTGCGATTATTGCAAATCCTTAAATTTTAAGGATTATTGCAAATTTAAGACTAAAAAGAGGTCAGATGTGGTAGAGCATAACAACTTTTCACAGCTTTTGCTGCACTTCTACGGCCGTGCTCGTCCGGGGAAGTACCATCGCCCTTTATAAAGTCGGCATAAAATAAAGTATGCATGACTTTATGCCGGATGGCCATGTCTACCCTTTTCTTTTCCTATTTCTATCCTCTCCTAATCCTTAATTCCCACCCCATCCTATCCAATAAACCTATTATATCCGATATCCCAGGTTGATAAGGCGCTCGCAACTTTCCGGATGTTGCGTTTGTCTATGGGCTTCGAGATCGCTTACAATCAGATGAACCGTCTGCTCGTTTGTCTTCCTTTCCAAAAAAAAAGTTGTAAACAACCTTAAAACCTTCATGTTTTTATAATATAAGTAAAGATAGAGAATCGAGAATAGAGAAATCAATGAATTCGTTACCGAAGTCTTCCTATGCAACAACGGTTACATTAAAATCAACCATTAACTTAAGCCCTAACATAGCTTATGCTTGGCGGAATATATGGGGCACACATATATGTTGAAAGACACTTTGTCCCAAGTGATTTCGCAACAACAATAAGATGAAACGGGTCCGAAAGACGAACAATTTCACAATATCTTGCTACCACCACTCTACGTCTCAAATCTGTTGTTAAAATTGCAAAGTAACATTTACGAAAGAATAAGTCTTTAACTAGGAGTTCTTCGCAGTTTTAAGACTTTGTTTATTTGAATAATTAGCCGACCGACGGGTAAATTGTTGATGTCTTGTTAATAACAAGTATACCCTACAAACGGACACATCGATTTTATTTATATATATACTGGGTAACTGCTGAGTACTTCAATACTTTGAGACGTTATTTTGGTGATCATATATAAAGAATGAAAATATTATTAAAAACAAATATTGGTTTACCACTGAGTAAACATAATGTACAGTTAAAATTTATTACGTAAGTCATGTTTACCCTAGCAGACACGACGTGGCGGGGCGGTCGGAACTGCGGCGCGCTTAGCTGTGTAGGCACCGCGCTGTACCACCACAATTCATTTATTTATTGGGAAATGTCGGCTAAAACTACACCCCTAATTTTATTACATAAATATGATGGCAATCGAGTAACGAGTGTCCCCTTTAGTATCGTAGGTGATGCACCAATCATCCTGTATATTGGAATGATTCGAATGAAACACATAATGTTACTTATACATCGGCATTTTATAATAAATAAAACAAGCTTATCTACTTCAATACAATTGTTAATACGTGCAAAAAAACGTTCAGTTCAGATAAGAGCTGCACGCTCCAAAGGCATGCCTGACCTCTTTTCGTAGCTCGGTTATTGTAAGCCGAACAATAACTTCCTTAAGAACACGTCGAAATGTTCCAACCAGTTCTATATAAACAATGTACTTTTGATGTCACTATTTGGTATTGTCGTCATCGTGGTAGCTCAATGCTCGGCTCGCTTTTTTATCGTATTGAAAAATACGATAATACAATTGGCCGTTATATATTTATACTTGTGGGTTCCCGCATTTTATTATCGTATCGGTATATGAATATACAAATGAAGAGTTATAATTTAAGCAGTGCAAAAAATTACATTACGGCCGCGCTCACCCGGGAAAGTACCATCGCCCTTCATAAAGTCGGCATAAAATAAAGTATGCATGACTTTTGTCTACCTTTTCTTTTCCCACTCCTATCCCCTCAAAATCCTAAATCCCGACCCCATCCTATCCAATAAACATATTCTATCCAATTTCCTTATCCATCTTACCTAATTAACCTATTCTATCACACTAACTTTATATGTTTTCTTCCAAAGAGACGAACTCTGCACAAAAACTTAAAACCACTAGTTTATAACAGAAAAATAATATGTATAAAATTTCGTGTTACTTTTTTCTGACAATAACATACACAAATGTATATAAAATAAACTCTCTGTATTTTGTAATCGCATGGCATTGGTGTGCTTGGATAATTTTCTAGGATGATACAAAAAATACAAGTATCGCCTACTACTATTATACAGTATGAATGGTAAGTAAAATATCATCGGTACGTTAAAGGAGAGCACTCTGTACTCGATTGTCATCAAATTCATGTAATAAAATTAGGGGCATAATTTTCGATGAAATTTTCAAATAAATAGATTTAACGTGGATACGATGCCGGCAGCGAACAAAAGGCTAGGGCTACGGGAGGAAAAAAAGATACGTATCCGTTACTTTCCCGCGGGTATTTTACCTTATTAATTTTCAATACACACATGATATTCTATACGTAGAGAATAAGGTGGCAATGGAAACGTGTTAAATTGTAATCAGATTATTACTTAATTCCTTGAAATCAAATATTTGACCGCCTATAAAGGCGTTTGGAATATAAACTCCAAACAAATATAGTAGTAAGATACTATATACATATATAGTACAAAACTCTAAGGAACTAAATCAACCATCGTATACTGCGACACATACAGTGTAAATCTTTTTGGTAAATTAAATAAAGTAAGAAAGTGAATGAAATTCAGATCCGTATCCTCGGATATACGTTTTTAACGGCACATCACTAGTACACACTTTATACCGCGTACATCACTGAAGTACGCCGTAGCGTCAGCGACGTGCGCTTTGCTGAACGCGCTTCCCTTAATGAATACGAACGCTCTATTGTTACCACAGAGTGAAAACACGGCTTCTGGTTTCATATGCAGCTTATTATGATTTCCACGATCATTAATTATTTAGAGGATGAATATTAAAATTTAAAAAAAAACACTCGTTAAATCAAGGGTAACAGTGAACTCTGTTTTTTTTTTAATCTTTTATCGTTCATCCGATTAATGTGTTATTTCAAGGCTGGCTATATTGCATAAATAAGAATACAATATCTAAATTTTAACAAGTAGTGTGCCAAGAAATGCTGTCAATAAGAGATACCAAGTATATAAATAGTTAATAAATCAATTCTATTGGCACATGATGTCCTCCGGGTAATTTTAAAAACAAAAAACGCCGAAAACAACTTATTTCCTGTACGAAGATAACCTTCTTTTTTTAATTAAATTTATTTAATTTTATTTCCATCTGTGGTCCCTATGCCTTAAAAAGCTAAAACAGATTTTCTTTCTTCCAATCTTACATTGGGTGACTGGTGAATCACCTTCAATACTTGTACAAATATTATTAGAAATAAATATTGATTTACCACTGAGTAAACATAATCTAAAGTTAAAACAGTTATTACGTAATTCATGCTCATCCGAGCGGACACATCGTGGCCGGAGCGAGACGGAAGGAGGCCTCGACGTACTTACCACCTGATCACAGCCGCCGCACTTCATTCGTTTACTGAAAAATTTGGGCTAAAACTATGCTCCTAATTTTATTACATAAATACTATGACAAACGAATACCGAGCGCCCTCCTTCAACACAGTGCTACAAATACACATTTCAAACTTGTATCAATTGTCTTTTTCGTCGTCAGTACAAACCACAGCAAATAAATTAATGAAGATCGAAGTACCATCTACCAAACGTTTTTAATATATCATACCCATTATTAAGAAACTATTAAATTATAAGTTTTCCTCCAATATAACATAAATATGTTGAGCGCTCAAGAGATTACACTTCCATTAGAAGATAGATAAATGTTCTAACGCTTGATTGAGGCTATATTTTATCCATTAAGTAGCAAATGAATTGGTCTTGTATGTTTGTCACTACTTGCCATGTTAGTCATAGATATATATGCGAAGCGGGTTGTTAACGATTTTAACCAAGCGGTTAAATATGCTTTTATCGTTTTTGACGGTTATGGTTAAATACCCATAATATAACAAATTAATAATAAAATTACCTGTGTTTGGATAATAGTAATAGTTTGTATTATGTACTTATTTGAGTAAATTATTTACGTTTACGTCAAATTATTCATAATTGAAGAATTTGGTTATGTATATATGACGCTTTAAATATGATTTATAACGCCTTAAATGAAATCTTTATCTTTCGGATATCGATTTAGGAGATAAAAACAAATTACCCTTTTTAGCTGTCGCAGTTGGATAATTAACTGTTAATAATTGCATTTTATCGGTAGCTAACCATAAATTTTAACTAACGGTAAAAAAGGGTTTTTTACGACTATAGTCACCCGAGTGGTACAGACTATTGCCAACCGAGTAGTGCAGAATCAGAATATAGTAGATATCACATGCTTCATAAGACATCACAAAAACACACAGGTGCACTCTCAAAGTCCGATGAAACAGATATCCGACACAACCGGAGAAAGATCGAGTGCTGGGCCGGCTTTTAGATGCCTATCACGCATGGATCATCATTCTTTTCCGGCAATCAGGTGAACAGCCTGCATTGCCCTTACCCAACCACGACAACAACACAAGTTATTGTTCCCCCATTGGGATTCGAACCCACGATCTCCGGTTTACAACCCAAGTGCCCATACCACTAGGCTACAACGGCGGTAACATGTATAGTATATACATACGTCAAAAATCCACAAGATACGTAATTATAAAAACAATAAACATAGAAATATGCATGCCTTAGATTCAAACCTTACTTCAAATTATGCGAGACTGATTTGTTTGAAACTTTTTGGTATGTAGCTCAAATCCGAAATTATTTAGGGAAAAAATCTTTTAAAATAAATATGAAATGGCAAATACTAGCTTGATTTTTTAATGTTACAATTTTTTTACAAAAAAACAGCTAAATCTAATTCAGACCTTGAGGTGAACTTGTACTATACTACTTGTACTATATTTATTTAAAAAAACTGTTCAAACGAATTTTATAAAAAAATATATAGGACCAACTCGTAAATATATATTCTTACGGAAAAAAAAGAACTTTGAAAATAAGTTCATAATTTACGGAAAACTCAGCAAAATATACATTCGAATTGAGAACCTCCCCCTTTCTTGAAGTCGGTTGAAAACTATATTAAATAAACATGGACTAACTCCGTTATTTACATTTATAAAAAGATAAAAGTCCTTAAATAGATGTGTGTAAGTTCTAACGAGCTGTTTTCAATCTAAGACAATTAACCGTTACCTACACGTAAAAAGCTATCCAACATCATCTTTTGGGTATCGACGGACCGTAAATAGCAATTTACCGTAAAAATACCTTAACACTAACTTCTTGCGTTTTACAACGTAGATCATAACATCGTTTCACAGCTTTTACTGCACTTTAACTGCCACGCCGGCATAAAATAAAGTATGCATGACTTTTGGGGATGCAAGATGGCCATGTCTTCCCTTCTCTTTTCTCAATCCTTTTCCCTTCGAATCCTTAATCCCGACACATCCTTTGCAATAAACCTATTCTATCCAATTTCCCAGGTTGACAATGCACTCGCAACTCCGGATGTTGCGTGTGTCTATGGGCGATGGGTTCGCTTATCATCAGGTGTACCGTCTGCTCGTATAGACGATAGTGCGCGCAACGATAATCACAAACTCGATACCATTTCGAGTTAACAACATTTAAATTAACTGTGTAAGTGGACGTTGACCTCACCACAAGTCATCAACAAGTTATTATTGTCCGAGGGCTGGACGACGTCGCTAATAACGAACTGCGCTATTAAGAAAATCATTTGAAATCGGTTGCAATTCAGAAGCGGTCCAACTACTGATCAACTAAGATGTCGATAGAGGACAATGCCCATTTTTATATGGCATTCCGTAACAAATTGCATCATATTCAAACATTTAAGACTAGACTTAATACTAGACCTAATAGGACTCAAGGATATTTGTCAAAATGGCAAAATCAATTTATAAAAAAAATTTCTATTGCATTCTACATCTCTAGGACAGATTGTGTAAACGTCACGTAAGTAAGGCAAATTTCATACTTTTATACTTTAAATTAAATTCCCTCTTCAAAAATCAATCCTATGAAGCGAAATGTCGTAAGAAGTTATGGAAATATTTACAATATAATTTTGATCTTGATGCATGATAATTTTTAGCACCACTTTTGGGCAGTCCTTGAGACAGAGTTGTAATTTTTTGACGTACCTTTCATTACATCTTTACATAAGTAAATCTTCTGAGCATATGTAATTGGAAGTCCTTAACGACTTGACAGATTTTAATAAAATTTTACATGAAAGTTCCGGCGGGACCCTTACTGGATCCCACAAGTGGCGCGGTGGTCAAAGAGGTGGAAGGCAACGCCTGCTAAATCCACTAGTAAATTATATATTTGGGGACTTTGTTCTATTATCAATACATCCTAGATAGTAAGGCAAGTTAAGAAGCATTTCATTGATTCTTTTCATGAAAACGATTTAATATTTTATCCAATGAAAATGATCTCCAGACTAAACTATCCATTACATACAACTCTGATAAGTTAAAAATTAAATAACGCGATAATCGATTGGCGCAGTGGCTAAGATCTTAGCGGCTGCATCGTCGGTGATGGGTTTGATTTCTAACCAGGGCAAACATTCGTATGACCTACATATAGTTGTTTCGGATCTGGGTGTTCGTATCCTATTGTAAAACGCTTTCATAACACAAGATATCGAGAGATCTTATATTAAGAGTAGCGATTTTAAAAGAAGATAAACCGCTATCAGCTCGTGTCTTGTGTCACCTCCGTAAACCGGTTTTACACAAAAGCAGATGTGTGGATCCAAGTCGTTACTCGATTTGCGTGTAGGCATGTTCTGCTGCGTGATTCACGCATCAACGGAGCCTTTTATAAATACCCATTTTTGACTTCAAACGATTTTAAGGCCGTCATGACTTTAAAATGGAGCGCAAAGGAAAAGGTCTATAGACGATATAGACTTTTTATTAGTAGACTATTAGCCTTAGAAACATAAATACAGTGACATCGTTTGTCTTATATATCGACACCTTAATTCGCAAACCAGCCAAAACAGCAAAGCCCCTGCCAAAATTACTCAAATGGAGTTACCATTTGATTAACTTTGCCAGGGGAACCATAAAAAATTATAGATAAGATTTTACAAACTAAATACAAAAAAGAATCGAATTCATCGCGCAGAGAAACCAGATAGGTTTTAAAATAACTATTTAGTCGAAGAATTGTGGTAGCATTAGATTTTAAATTGTTACAAATGCTGTCTTTTGCTACACGTTTTTGACAAAGTAGAGTTAGCTGATTTGCGAATTAGGGTATCGATATTCTATTCTTTGGTCCTCTCAAGGCAAAATAATCTAAGCAGTAAATATATTTTTTTTTTATGGAAAGGAAGACAAACGAGCAGACAGTTCACCTGATGGTAAGCGTTCCCGTCGCCCATAGACAAACGTAACATCCGGAGAGTTGCGAGTGCGTTGTCAACCTGGGAGGTCGGATATAATAGGTTTATTGGATAGGATGGGGTCGGGATTAAGGATTTGGAGAG
>JAOCPS010158324.1:0-14603 GCA_025505425.1 Graphium colonna
TCGCAACACTCCGCCGCCGATAGGAAGTGACGGGAACGTGATATGCACCTGACTTCGGATTAGACAACGGTCGGAATGGCGTAAAGGAGCGCTGACGGAATTCTTATAATTATACGGGTGAGTTACCAACAGGAAAGGCATATAATCTAACACGTCTAGGCTTGCGTGGGTGATGTGACCAACTGAGTTAAATCAATCGCCAAGACAAAGTCATGAACAAATGGCCTCGCATGATCGGTGGTGCGTGATTCAAGCCATTTGGCGTGATTGGCGTTGAAATTTACATAAATCACGATCTCTGTGAAGGGGATCTGTTACAGTACGGAATATGTCACGATCTGAACGTGGTCAATGAGTCGGTCAGTTTCGGTATGACAACTATGAAACCTGTACAAGCAACTCGTAGCTATACTGTGAACCTTTAAGACTGCCGAGGCGTCGAGAATAGATATCCTCTCTGATATACACACAAACACCTGCGCGAAGCACAAATGCGCGTCTTATATTGTACCCGGGTAACTGAGATAGGAAATGTCGGCTGGAGAAGATGTTTGAGTCTCGGTTAAAAAGAGCGTTTTTGGTTTTGCTGTGTCAAGGTGGAAGTGTGAATTAAGATTTGGGTGTAATCTCCTGATGTTGCAAAAATCCACAGCAAGTGTGATAAGGAGTATATTGGACGGAATTAAGATTAGAGCGTAAAGACGGATTTTTACGTCTTTCACGAGATTTGTTACTAAAACTAGTATTTTACGCTGGATTTCTAAAAACAGCCTATGATAGATAGTACGCAGATAAGGCACTTCATTATAAAATAGAAATCTTAAATCGTCGAAATACTGCGAGTGATTCATTTTTGTGCGTGACCTGAGAGATTTAACACTGTGACTAAATAATTGCATGGATCCTAATTCTTTCCTTGTTTTACTACTTGTAATCCAAACAAATTTTAAAATAAGGAAACTTTAAATACAAGATTAGCGGGAAATATCTAAACGACATAATTTTATACGCTCGCACTGTAATACTCGCCTCTTAGATTTTTTAAAACGAAACGACATAAATCAGTTCAATGCATAAAAAATGATAAAGGTAAAACTCTTGATTTTATATTAAATAACAATCATGTTTCTTCTTTCTCTCATATTGATGTATTGAATTCGTCCTCATAATTTATTGTGCAAAAGATAATTAACTTCTAAGATATTTTTAAATAAACTAAATTTTTAAACTGGGTATAATTTTTATGTAACTATACCTCAGATGTTTACTCGCAGATAATTTTTATCGCTAGAGAATGTTTATTTATGAGACATGTGTAGTTCAATATAAAGCGAAAAAGTAAAAATAAAAAAGCAAAGAAATTAATAAATATGTAAATTTACGCGGTTCGAATCGGCAATATTGACACTGATTTTGACACCATCGGCTATTTATTTTTTATTTATAATCAAAGTTTCTAAATAATCTACTATTTTTAAATGTGCTCCGCCAGAAGACCCGCTCCTCGCCCCTTCTGGCTCCGTGCTTTTAAATTGCACCTAGGGGTAGGGCAGACTAGTACCACATGGAGTCGGGGTGCCGCAGTAGTATATCCGTGACATTCTCGTTAATCGCGAGTTAACAGTTTTGAACTTTATTTTGTACTTCGAAATACGATGCATGCAATAACGATGTATGCGGAATGCGCTTTTTAACAATCGACAAAACAATATTCGACCGAGACTGGGGAAATCATTGTCAAGTCTACTTCCGTGTTGTATATAGTAAACATGTAAATGGTGAATAACACGTTGTTTTTAATTGATAGTTAAAAGATAGTTTTAATTTTTAATGAATAATAAAAAAATGTGTTTGTATAGCATTATGTAAAAAGGTTGTACTGTATTTATAAAAAAAATATACACGAATATGTATCAGCGACTTATCGAAAAGCAATTGTATGGTATGTAGGAAATAAATATTTTCGTATTTTTCACTTTTAACAAAAACATATTTTTTCATTCCGTTTTCCTTTACACGTGTTTTATCATTTTCAATTCTAAATAAATTAGAAATATTTGCAAGTAAATATAACGCGATCATGACTTTTTAAATATCCACGCTCCATACAAATTACAAAATTTATATATTTTTTTCTCAGAAACTAATAATTTCCGCCAAATTTAAGATTACACGTGTCTCATAAATAAACATTCTGTATCAATTAAAACTATTTGCTAGTAAAAATCTGAGGTTAACCTACACGGTAAATGTAACGTACTCTGTAATCTCTTTATTATCTATACCCGATGGTCAAGTCAAAAAAAAATTGCTCATTTATTTAACAGATTCATGAAGAGGTTCAACCTTTTCAATTTTTTAGAGATTGAACTAAACGCGTGAATGAAGTGGAAGAAATTCAAATAAATGTTTAAAATCCCCAAGACAACAAAAACAGTTGCAGCAATCGTCGATTAGACGAAAAATAAACTAAATTTAAAATTGACGGTGGTCCGAGTAGGATTAAATAGCGTGAAAGGTAAACAACATTACCTGTTTCTGTTAGGTGAACCATTCGAAGGATTCAAAACGTCCAGTAATTAAAATCAAATGGTTGTGCTAGAAACATCATCATAAAAGTTTTATTATACTGTATGTACTTTTTCCGCAGAAATGTCAATGGAAATTAGTGAACTAAATTGATAAAAAAACTTACCCGCGTAGAATAACCCGCATGCAAGGAAAAATTACAGGAATCGTACACTGATTTTTGTTAAAGTTCGCTTTTAGTAATATATTAACATATAATTCCGAATTTGAATAAAAAGGAACTTAAAAATATAAGGAAATCCTTCCTCCTCCAAAAATCAAGAGATTTTATGTGCAAGCCCAAATATAAAAAAACAATACCTAAAATTCGGGAATGAAGAGATAAATAAATAAATAGATAAATGACAAGAGAGAAACTTTTAATTGCCTATTCACATCTACGCATTCTGTAAAAGTCTGCTTATTGTTTAGACTTTACAAAAAGTGGAAGTGTGTCAGCATTTTTCTTTACGATTTCCTTTGTCCTTTCTGAGATTGTATCCTATATGTCGTTTTAAATCCGAAAAGAGGAAACAAGAACGCATATGTATCCATCGACCTTCATTATTGTTACACATTTAAGAAAATAAACACCTTCAAAGTAAGAGTACCACAATAAGCTTAAGAAAGAATTTCTCGTGGAATGTTTATCGGATTCATTAACCAGCTGTCTGCTCGATGGAATCTAACTGAAAGTTTTCCCTGCTTTTATTTTTGTGTTTTGCAAATGAATAGAAGTTTTTTAATACACGCGTTTGGACTAGTAAAATGACCAATAGGACTTAGGCATGGGTTTTAAATTCATTCAATCTTATCCGGTTTGCATCATCACAAAGTAATATAAATTACTGAGTAGTGAATTATCTAAAAAATTAACCAGCACTTAATGTTAATGTGTAGCACAGAATTTTTATTTATTAATTTATTTTACAGTTTTACCCACGTAGGTTCTCATGAAACAGCATTTATTTAAAAAAAGAACTAGAAAAAAAGTAACAGGCACAAAACACAAAATATGTAGCAAAATTAAAATAAAAAATAAGTTTCAAAGAATTATAATTACTCGTACTAATTACAAAAGTGAAAAAAAAATACAATTTATAACTAAATTAATAATTACAAAATTAACAAATAATAAATATATTTAAAAAAATAAATAAATTGAGAAATACATATACAATTAAATTGGCAACATTGACAGCATCGTAAAAGGCCTTCGTATGGCTTTTTATAATAATTTTGGCTTGTGATTCATAGGACGAACATGTATATATTTTAGGCGACAATATATATAATTAATAATAAATGTATATTTGAAATGGAGAAAATTAATTTCTTTCAGAAAACACTTCTAAGATAATTTCGGTAGCTTTTCGCTTCTGAAGTTATTTTAGATTTTTGAATAATACTAAAGGTCTGAATTATGTACGAACAAATTTAATCGGTCTGTGTTGCTAATAAGACATATAAACATAGTATTTTAAATAAAACTTAACTTCTTACTTAAATTGTACTTACTCTGCCGTTCTTAGGTTTCTACGTCTTTTGCAGATGCCGTATAACTACGGCATACTAGAATAAATAACTAGCTGTGATTGCGTTTTTGTCTTGTTTGACTCGTAAGGGTAGTATTGTGATGTAACATAAGTCAAATGATCTTCATAAGAATTGGCCAATCAAAAAGATACTCAAACTGTTCTGGTACTTCTATGAATATGAATGATAAAAAAACCGTAGCTTTTTTATTACCAACTATATGGTACGAATACTATGAAAACTTTATTAACTTTTAATCTATTACTCTTCAGTATGTGATATGTCATTGAACTCGACATGTTTAAAACTAATATATTTTAAGTTTAGACTGATTTTAATGACATAATGTTTTGGTTTTGTCTAACAATTAGTTAATAAACAAGTTAAGAATTACTTTTTCCAAAGTATATATAAAGGTTTTGCCGGGTTTATTCCTAGCGAAAAGAATTTTAAATATAGAATCTTAAAATTATTATAGCGCAAAGGTACGCAATACCACATGTTTGTTGTCGTTGGTAATAAAAAAACCATTTTCCGAAAAGGCAAGAAGAATCTTTAAAACTTACGGATTTTATCGCAGTTTAGTTAAAATTTTATCACCCGATGTTTTGAAACCTTTGCACTATTCATGGTAATGGGTAGGACTAAGGTTTTGATGTCCCGATTTCACCTGTCAATCCTGCATACCGTTAGCTTGACTATTTATTTTACTCCGATCTACCCAGTAACTACTTATGGTATATTAAGGTCTTGCAGTGTTGTGATTATTTCTTGCCTTGATATTATCTATAATTGGATCCCAAGCAGGTAGCATACAACTATCCACTCTATTGAAATTTGATTCACACACTAGACTTCTATGTAAAACTCTCGAAAATATTCTCACACAAACTTTGAACAGAGGTGCGCGTTGATTCAGTGAGCGAATGAAAACCGTGGCATAAAGCTGCCACCGCTAATCTCATAGCATCCTCCTCCAAGACCAACGGTTCTCCCTTCCACGGGGCATGCTGCACATCTTACCTCTCCCACACCACAAGTCCAGGGGTACCAAACACCCGTCACCAATACACCTGCAACAATCACACGGTCAATGATACTCAAATTACACTTATGTCTGCGGTCATAGACCAAGACGCACGCATTAAGGAGGTGAAAAAGAAGAGAAAGAGGAGAAGGAAAATAAGGAAAGGAAGGGGCCCAGGAAGGAATTGATTAGCAACCGGAGGAGGCTGCTGTTGCATATTTTGCACCACCTGTACGTCTGCCACGCAAGTGACCTCAAGTGCAGGGGGCAAGGAATACTGGACACACCGACCTTCTTCTTTCTGGAGTCACAGCAAATTTGGCTGAAAACTCTAAAGTGCAGGAAAAATTGCACGCAGCCACGGTGACCGTAACAGTGGTTCATTGCGAGGACTCCCTTCGGCTTAGGCAACTTAAGCTTTTAAAGGAGAAAAGTGACCTCAGGCACCTGTGGACATGCACCTGATGCCCACGAGTGAAAATTCGTTAAAGATGGAAGCGCCGGATTGACCAGGCCTCCGAACACCAAACGTGGCCTCACCATCTGAACCGACAGCTCTCCCAAACACTTCATCCCATATGTCTAGTGGGTAGCGATGGACGAAAGCATGGTGCAGCTAAAGACAGGGCAAAAATCCTGACAGAGCCCCTAGAAGGAAAATTCAGAGTCGACTCACCGGTACCAGAAGCCATAGCAATTCATCGAGAAGTAGAAGAGTATATACAGAGATCCTGTCTTTGCTGTCTTTTCAACGGTGCGCACTTCCCCTTTCAATATACTCGTAAGACCAGCAAAATCAACTCTGTGCCAATATCTGGCAAGGATCAAAGATAATGCTACTGCCTCACGTAGCCAAACTTTTTTAGTAGTTGCTGCTGCGGATACTAGTCCCTTGCTGCGAATTAAGGGGGAAGCATTTAGATTTCACACCATATTTTGAATGCTTATATCTTCTCTCACACAAAACTTCTAACTCTAAGTTTCGGAAGCGTACGAGAAAATCAAGAAGATGAGGGTTCGCATCAAATAACATCAATATCTATTTGTTCCGGCCCTGATGTCAGTCAGGCACAGAGGTTTTGTTCTATGTTTTGCATCGTTTTGCGATATAGCGCATCCATGAAAATGCTGAAGTATCGGCTGTATTGTAATGTAATCATCGAAAAAAAAATTGTCATTGAACCATCTTAAATGCAACATGTCAATTATCAATTTCAATCTATAAAATTGTATTTGAAAAGCAACGTATCAAAGGTTATTATGGCTTTTACTGAGTAAAATTCCATTGCTGTAGTAAAGCTGGAAACAATATCTTAAGTTAAAAATTAAGTTTTAGTCGGTCTCGCTTATATTAAGGGTTCTGGATGCGTAAGCAATGAGTTTATCACTTCCTACTGCACCCTGAAAGAAAACAGCACCTATAGCAAAATTTGATGTGTCAGTTGTTAATACAAAGTCTTTAGTAAAGTCGGGATCGGTATCGATGTCTGGATACTCCAGCCGGGAGCAGCTCTTCGGATAGCCAATGCATGTGCTCGAGTCAATGAGTTTACTTGTCTATCCTACTGACTGCGCAAATTACGAAGGCTACAGCCGAAGGTTGCAAAAATTGCTAATATTAATTAATACACTTGAATACGTTAAGACTAAACTATATACAAAGACGTGACGATTGCTCGATTATCGATCCAAAATTGAAGCTTCCTAACTGGCTCCGCTGGGTGTCCAATTCACTTGCTGTGTAAGCGCTTTGAACTGTGGGACAGCGATGTCGAAAGATATCACCGATGCTTGGAGTATTGCATCGGGGTTGTCGCGGTGTCAGCGAGTAAGCAATTTCTACAGAAGACGAATGTGTCACAAACTCCAGCTTCGATTATTTTTGATATATAAGGAAGGATACTCATAGATCTATAGTGAGAAGGTAAAAAAAAGCAGTGATTTTAGGAAGAGGTTTAACAAAAGCTTTACGCGAAATATCAGGAAAAATACCAGAAGTGAGAGAGAACTTAATGATATGGATTAAAATAGGGAGTATTTGGTCATAAACAGGACAAATCATTGACCGAGCGATATTGTCTGGGCCAATTGAATTTTAGTCTAAAGAGAGTATAGTTTTGCATACTTCAAGTGAAGCTATAAGAGAAAAAACAAAAGGTTCGATGTCAAGAATATGCATGGTGCTAAGAAGTGAAATTGCAGAACTCTCAGAAGGATATTAACAAGTGTATATTGTCGCTTCGAAGCTCTTACCATCCCGTTGCAGCAATTTCTAGCAACTTTGTAAGCGGACCAAGTATTTTCGCACCGACTTTTCTTAAACCGTTGGAAGGCCCTATCACGTTTGACCATGGCTGCACGGACTTCTGGAGTAATCCAAGGAGCCCCAGGCCGCCTAATGACGATATCAAATAAGATAATCATGGGGTTTACGCAAGAAATGGATAACGTCATCGTGAACAAAAGATCTTGGAATTGGGGCGACATGCTAGTTGTACGTGTACAATGTACACATACGTCGTTCTTTTACTTACGTAGTAACGTGTAATATTTTAAGGAAAAATTTATTTTTTAGTAAAAACTCAAAATAAAAAAAATGTCAATTTCAATAAATTATTATATAAGAAAAATTTTCATTCAAATGGATTAGACATAATCAATACTACAATAAAAAAATTCATGCGTATCTGTTCTGCCCGTATGAGACAAAAGAGTAAAAAAATACCACATTTTAATATCGTGTATGTAAATGTTATGTGTAGTTTGCGTAAAGTGTGTATATTTTCACTTCTTCACCTACTGTCTGACTCCAGCGACACCGTGTCCGCCTGGATGAACATGTCAGAAAGTTTTGTAATTCAGAGATTCGGAGATTCAGAAAGGATTATAATTAAAAAATTGTTAAACCGTTAAATAAAAACCGGTTTAATTGATCATCCCCCACAAGCCATGTATAACGTTATACCTATTATACAAAATAATTTTAAAAGTTTTTCTATGCACCTTGTTTTGGATACCACCGAAATAGAGAATGTTAGAGAGTACCTACGTCAGCAGGAGCTTATACAAAAGTATCACGATGGCAAAACAAACCACCGTGGTATTACTGAATGCTTCTTAGTACTATTTCCCAAATACTATTAGCCTAAAATGAAAGAATGCATAACAAAATATATCAATGAATGCCACGTTTGCGGCCAAGCCAAATACGACCGAAATCCTATAAAACGAAGATTTTTAGTACTACTAACCAATTATTTTTAGGCTTAACAAAATTCAGCACCATGTTATTTTAGCTCCTTCACCTAACCACCATGGAATAGTAGAACGCTTCCACTCCACGATTTTGGAACATTTAAGAAAAATAAAACTCAAAGAACCCAGTCAACCCGTTTTAAATTTAATGCCTTATGCCGTCTTAACCTACAATAGTTCCATTCATAGATTCACGCGATGCAGACCACTAGACTTGATAACTGGAAAATTCGATCCACGCGACCCGATAGAGATCGACTTCTCCACGCACCTTCTACAACAGTATTCACGAGACCCAGACAAAAAATTTAACAGGTATTTGAAATGATTAACAAGACTTCTTTGCATGACCGAACGAAATTGACTGAAAATCGCAACAAAAACAGAGAACCTAAAAAGATTACACCCCGACCAAAATTATACGAAATTCTTTGGCAAATAGACAAAAGCTAGCCCCATGGTATACACAAGATAGTATTCTTGCGGACCTTATAACTCATATTTATACCAGAAGGAAACGTGGTCCTATAGCTAAGTCCCACCTGAAGCGAAGTCCTGAAGATCCTACCTTCTTGCAGGATAATTCTGCTGACGCTTCTACTGCGAATGATCCACGGGCAAAACCTGACGATTGACTCGCTTAACGAAGGACCCGGATTGCTACCTTTTAAATTAGGACCTACCAAAATAATTACACATTGCCATTCTTCCCTGGAAAAGGTAGACTTAAAAATATCGAAACACAGGTAGAATCTGCCCGTAGTCAAATTAGTGAACTGCGTCCTCATTTGAGTAATAAGACCAATTCCCTTTTTGATCCTCATATTCCCTTCTAACAAGCTAGATAAAACTTCAGATCGGCTAAATTCTTTTGCACCAAACCGCATAAAAAGAAGACTAATTGACGGTCTAGGATCCATTATTAAAAGTATTTCCGGTAACTTAGATTACAAAGATACAATTAAACATGAAAATACATTCCAGATCTTACAGGACAATTAAAAAAAATATAAACTGAACTTATAAAGCCTGTCAGCTTGAATAAAGATAGGATCTTACGTACTACAAAATGAATTGATAGCATAACGGATAATCTAGTCAAAATAGGTAAGTTTTTAAATTAAGTTAATTATTGAAAGCAATGCGCAAAAAGATACAGATCTTATAAAATACGTACATTTAGCTCAAAATTTCCTAATTCTAGGTGAAAACGTTGAAGATCTTTCTAAGGAGTTCAATACGTTTAAGAATGCTCTATCATCTATAAGTGCATCGAACACCCCTTATTCTATAGTTAGTTAAGTACAAATTATAAATATTATTAATAAGTTGAGGATCTTATATTCAAAGAATGAGATCCTCAAAATACACTATAGGAACTTTAATAAAATATTTAAATTGGGTTACTATTTTTTAAGTGGTAAAATTGTAATAGTCATTAGAGCCCCCATTGTCAGCCCTAGTACCTTTGAATTCTATAAATTAACCCTTGTCCCTAACAAAAATCACGAGATCCTCATTCCTACCTTACCTAATATAGCAACTTCTAATACAGATTCCAAGTATATAGAGACAGAATGTCGAAAGTTAAATGCACTTTTTCTCTGCGAATCAGTCTGACTGCATTCGACACCTCATAGGTCATCAAGAATTTAAGGAAACCTGCAAACTGACTCGAGTTAATTTGACAAGGAAAGCTTTTGAAGTACTGGATGATAAACAATACACATTAAATTTTCCTACTCCAACAAAAGTCAAGATAACTTACGGATAGGGACAGTACCGAATATTATATAGAAGTTACCTACTTAAAAATCCACTAAATTGTAATTTGAAGACACCTAGAACAACCATATCCAATTCCAATGACCGCATAAGGGGACATGATATAAAAATAATGAAGATATCTCTATATCAAATCAGAATATCAGCAACATAATTCTATTACCATGGACATACCAACTTAGAAAATCTTCATCTACTAAGTACAAAAGTTGCACTCGAATTTCCAGTACAATTGGAGAAGATCACAAACCCAACCATATACCACATAACTATACCGATTTATCTAATCATGTTTATCGTGTGTATCCTAATTACTGTATCCCTGGGTCGACGATTCCGAGCAAGATCCCGGCAAAATAAAAATCAAGCTGTCAGCAACGATACAACCGATGTACTTCATGCAAGCGTCAACGCCAACCAAATAAAGGTTGACCATAAGGACATAACGACGACCCACTCGAATCAGATTCTCGATTAATCGCTGAACTACGAGGGGAGGTGTTACACATTCGTCTTCTGTAGAAATTGCTTACGTCGTTCCACCCCGATGCTATATTTCAACAACACGATACATTCGAGTTCCATGAAAATCGCTGACACCGTGACCACCCCGATGTATCATATCGATGTCATCCTTCGACATTGCTGTCCCACTGTTCAAAGCACTTACGCAGCAAACGAGTTGGACACCCAGCGGAGCCACTAAGGAAGCGTTACTTTTTGATCGACCATCGAGCAATCGTCACATCTTTGCATATAGTTTAGTCTCTAAAACGCACCAGTTTTATGTCTAACTCATTTCTGGGTCAAGCTGTATGGCTCTGGAACGCACTCCTCTTTCCGGCCAAGAACTGCACAACTAATTATTTGAGTTACAATGTTTGCAAACTTCATTTCTCTATCGAACCTGTAGTAAAAATATAAAACTCAGAAAATATACAGTAACTTTTTATAAAATGATGATTTTAATACTATAATTTAAACATTTGGGTATTTAAAACAATTTGTAAAATGACTTTTCCAACGCTTGGATCATTATATACACAAATACAATTTTTCCGTTATTACTACATAAATCTTTGAAATTATTAAATTTCCTGATAAATTGATTATTTAAATAATTCCAGGAAGCATAGATGCATAACAGAACTAGCTACAAATTGTAATTCATTTAGACATCGGAAGGAAATAAGAGTACATGTACTTTTTACTCACGAAACTTCGATTTTATTTAATTTTCAATTTTAGAAAAATGATGGAATTTGTTGAAAACAAACTACTTCTTTGAACAAGTTTTAAATGCCTCATATGTTTAAAATCAGTAGGACACGAAAGATGTATACATAATATTGTTTAAAATATTTTTGTTTTAAAAGCTAAATGCATTAAAGGCGGCGTGTAGCATATCGCTAAACAACAAATAAACTTAAGGTTAAATTTACGTTAAAAACCTAGCATCTTATTAAATCTGTGGCTAAATCTTTTTAGAAAACTATTAATTTTTTTCAATCGGTTCTTTGTTTAAACGAATTTCCTTAAATTTTCTAGATTATAATCAAAATAAATTTGGATCGAACCGCCTAATAATACATCTCACGTGAGCAAGAAGTTGGATAGTTCCTGTTAATGAAACGGAACTGTACTTTTTGGAATGTTTATTATTTTTGCAATTTTAGTTTTTAACTATTTCAACCTTTATTACCATAACAAACAATTCAAAGTTTCAGATTACTTCTTTACTACAAAAACCGAATCTAAAAGGGTTAAGTAGGATATAG
Source organism: Graphium colonna (assembly GCA_025505425.1). NCBI lineage: Eukaryota > Metazoa > Arthropoda > Insecta > Lepidoptera > Papilionidae > Graphium > Graphium colonna. The sequence goes on from JAOCPS010158324.1 coordinate 11,950, forward strand.
CTTAGCCTTATTTTGATCGATTTAAGGTCCAATCTATGCTGTTACGATAACAAAGAGATACATTTTGACAGGTTTTATAATCTTAAATTACACGATCTATTCTATAATTTCAGCAAACAAGTAAACTTTTAAGTATCAGATGTCGACCGCACGTCGAGGTAGACGAAGATTTTGAAAAACAAACAAAGTTCAAAGATGCGTAGTCCTTTATTTTTTTAATAAATAGCTGCTAACAAAAAGCGGTTCTTCCTTATTGTTTGGTCACGTACTTACATTTAGTTTTTTGATGAGTAAGTATTATTATTTAAAGAAGACACATTAAGAAAGAAGGACAATATTGATACAAAATAGTACACTGACGAGATAATAATATTTAGCTCACTTCCCTTCCTCACCTTCGTGCCATATTCGTTTTTAAAAAGTGAGAGAAAGCATAAAGAAGAAGGAATCGGAGGGGTTGAAGAGTGAAAACTTATAATATGTTATCTTTGTCAAAATAATATGCTGAAAATTTTTATATTTTTAGTAATTTATTTTAATATTCCAGTTATTATATTATAACGTTTAACAGGTAATAAGTTCAGAAACAGTTAGCAAGTTATAAACTTTTAATGAGATTTGACAGATTTTACTAATACCTCATTCCATTGAAATTGTTACAAATTATACTGCGGTTGAAAAGAAAATGATGAGATTTGAAAAAACTATATTCTTTCTCATATCCTTGGAAACTTTGTGAGTTTTGAATATGTTGTACCACTTGGGAATTCATAGCAGACGTAACAAATCACGCCTAATTAAAATCCCGGTTTATTTATGTAGTGGGCATGACTTTATCCTTTGTGGTAAAGGCATATTTCAAAGTTTTATTTAAATGGGAGCGGGAACACTGGTTATTGCGAAACATACATATACAAATTTACACGAATACGTACATACATAAAATGTGTATTCTCTCTTACTCTAATTGTTTCTATGAAAATATGAGTAGCAATTGTTTGCTTTTGTGATGAAGGGTGTATAAATCTAACATCAATGAACGCATCCCAATTAAAATTTTTTATGCGTACCTAAACATTGTATTCAAGATTCCTTCCTATGTTTCCAATATATATTAGTATTCAAACCTATACTTAAGCTTTTATTTCTAAGGCAAACCACCACAAATTCTTCGGAACGCAGGATGAATATTTATTGCCTACTTGTTAACTTAACCTACTGGTAGTTTTATTTATTTCATTTATTTGTTGTACACACAAACAGATAAATGTACAAAAATTAACTTACCTACCAACCATCAAACAATTTTTTTTTTCCAGAAAACCCTTGAAATCAATTGTATGTTGTTGTCTATCGCTTATTAAATTTTTTAAACAACAAAAACTAAGCCTAAATATGGAAGTGATCGAAATATGAGAATTTTAACCAGGTCCGCCACATAATTTAAGAATAACGAATTTAATAAGTTCGCATATTTGTTCTTTGTTCTAAAATATTTATTCACAACAGGATTAGTTTATGTTAACCGAAATATAATTTAATTCTTATTGTAACAACAAGAATTAAAGGCAAGATTTTTTTTGTATTAATTAATCACCCATAAATATAAAGGCAGATTTATTTTAATTGCAAGCATAGTAAGTACAGTAGTGATAACATATCTGAAAAAGTGAACAAATGAATTTGTTTTATCAATTGATTAAACAAAGTCATTGATTCACCTGAAAGAAGAATATGGAATTTGACACAAAAAATTGTATAAACAAAAAGAGCATAAAACTGACATAGTTTTTTAATGTCACGATGTAAGTGTATTTAGTGCTAGTAACTTACATATAAATAATAAAAAAACTAAATTTATGACAACTAACGTGAAAGAAACAGAGAAAAATGTCATTCTAGACGGGGGAGCGTTAGACCTTGTTTTCTCGACAGTATTCCTTAGCATCACAATAGATGTGAAACTCCGATGGGGCCCTCATATAAATAGGGTGGCCATAACTTTAAAAAACAAGACATTTAACCGATTTAGATACCGCGCGTGTATATATACTTCAGCTATTTTCATAGAATAATATCCTATGGCATTCTCCGTGATATAGGGAATCGCATCTGATGTCGATACTATTTTTGTCCTCCCAAAGAGAGCTATTCGAGCTGGGCCCAAAGGAATCCGTAAGAAACTTGTATAAAGAACTGAGAAAGATAAGTAAATCTTTTATGGGGCAATATATATGTTTCTACAATAGACTCCTAGAAAACGTTCCAAATATGTATGTTAATAAATCTAAAAAAATTGTTAAGGAACGTTTATGTGTTAAAGGTAACTAAAATATCAATAATTATCTAAATGATAACACACCCTCATAATAAACTAATCGCACCAGGTTTTCCCAAAAACATTAAAGAATTATATTTGTAATAGATATTATAATTAAAAAAACATTTTTATCAACATACATATATAAAAAAGACTATTCCCACTGAGTTTCTGGCTTTACGAATTGGTGGTAGTAAATTTGACAATCAATAAGCAAGTTTATACACTTCAACATTAAATAAAAAAAAAGATTTAAAAGGTGGTAGAGCATAACATCCTTTCACAGCTTTTGCTGCACTTTTAAGGCCACGCACGTCCGGGGAAGTACCACCGC
>JAOCPS010158432.1:0-14603 GCA_025505425.1 Graphium colonna
GTCAATATGTATTTTACTTAACCGTGACATTGGCAGAATCATCAAGCCACTTTTGTTAGAGCCATAATAACAAAAGAAGAAGATTAAGATTTAAATATTTGGCAAAATTTAAAAGTATTCATTTAAATATAGACCGTCCTAAGACTCTACCGTATAAATGAAATCTTTTGATTAATTTACTTTTGATATACAAATTATCAAGTGAAAATCACAATTATACTATACATTGCGTGGTAGAATAGTTTGGTAATAATAACACAGTACTTAAATTGTTCAATGGAAATGATCGTTTTAAACTCATTTCTCAAGGTCTAAAATTAAAATCTATTCTAAAGATATAAAGTATTTTACTTTTGCTAGAAGATTTAGCGTTTGCGCTTGAGCATAGCGTAAAAAATCACCCAATAAAAGCAAACAGCACAAAATTCGTAGCGCGCTGTCGCTATATAGTAGATTTGAACAAACTAACCCCATATACATTCAAGTGTTTTCTTGGTAATGTTTATTAAATATTTCATGTTCATTAATAGAAAGGCGTCATGAAAGTATAAAGAAAGTAGAAAGTACAAACAAGTTTATTTCCACAGAAAATTACAACAACCGACTTCAAGCGCCTTAAAAGTGCACTTTCGAAACACATCTTCTTCGTTATTTTGATTTTCAAAACCAACTATTAATCTGATTTTGTTGTGAAAGTGTACACTATCAGAAAAAAGAATTTAAAATTTTTATAGGACCATTGTAAAAGTGTATTCTACCAGATGAAAAATATTTTTTTCAAATTAGCAACTTATGAACTAATTGCGAAGGGCAAACATTCCTAAAGGATAATGCCCAAACCTAGTACCAAGAATTCTCTTGCGTCGACATCAAAATGTTTTAACGCTTTTGGATTGATTTCACGGATTATAATATTGTTCTGTAAAATAAATCCAAAGAAAAAACTGTAGAGCTATCTTACCTGTCAAATCTTCGGCAGCAGCATAGATATTGCTGACTGTTTCACAGTTGCAAGTGGCAACAATTGGAAAGTGATCAGTGGGAAATGATGCCTCGTCACCTTCTTCCGGACCTGCCGCTTCACTATAAAATAAAATCATTATGTACTCTTAAACATATTCTTTTTTAACACTGTCCACTTTACTAGATATGAAACATCTCTGTCATCATATGGAAAAATGATTTTTAAAAGAGAAATTTTTATATGGTAGAATTTTGATTTGCCAAAAAGGAGAGTTACAGGTCAAACAATTACTTGCCTCAGATGGGCTTAAAAATGTACTTCAATACGTACATCAAACTTTCTCTTAAAGTTAATGTAAATTAAAAAAAAAGACAATGTTGTTATATTTACCGATCATAAAAATCACTGCCACTAAACCTGAGCCTTGATGACCGTCTAGGTGCAGTCCTATGAATGAAAGAAAATTCTTATACATTTATTTACACTTATGTCAGAACTGCTCTAATTATACTAGACACATTTTTTAAGACAAATGTTGGCAAGCACAGTGTTTACATTAAATCTTTAACAACATCTGAAGAGCTGCATTTATAACCAGCTTTAAGCTGAATGGGTCATTGAATAGAATCAATCAGGATTAGAAAGAGAAAGGATTAGGGAAAGAAGAGGGTAGGAGTTGCCATCCGTAACTCCACAAGCTAATTACATATTTTTTACGCTACCTTTGTATGAGGTTGAGGTGTGTGAAATGAAAAAATAAGTATCAATTAAAACTTACTTGGACTCATCATCCCCCATGTCTATTGAAGACTGGTCGCTTTCATTAGCTCCGTAAGAGGAACATAGTCGAGTAGACCGTCTCGGTCGTTCACCTCCTTTTCCGGTGACTGAGCAATAGAAATCCTCGTCACTGCTATTATCATCAGCTTCGAGCAACTTCCTAATGACCTCTGTATCATCATCAATTTCCTCTTCTTCTTTCAATGTTTCAGGATCGTCACCTTCATCTATACTTCTGAAATAATTTTAAAGGAAATTATACAACCCAATTTCTTTTTATGTAACATCAAACAAAATTTTGTTAATTAAAAAATTGTATAACGCACATTCTAGTACAGGACAGTTCAAAAACTACAATAATCCGACAAGCAAAAAATCCCTACGTCTTTGACTGAAAAAGATTTCAGCATTAACCTCAACATCAAACACGCATGATGCATTAATAAAAATGCCTGTCATTGTATATAATATAGACATATCGATTTTAGCTTGCAAAAAATTAAAACTGATAGAGAATCGTTGTCACTAGCGTAGATGAAGTGAAAAGTTCGAAAACTTAATACGTTTAGAGTTTTCAGTACTCTCAAATTTTGCTTTATATGTATCTAATCAATTATTCACCTCTATCGATTAAAATTTTTACACATGCAAAAAATTGACACATCTGTATTGTGAACAATTACCAAAATGACATAGAAAAAATAATGCCCGTGTTGAATTTACAGTCAAGCTGCTCCGAGGCAAACGATGCAAAAGTACTTCGGCACTCCCTTCCACCCTAGCTGTGGACTTCTGCAACATCAGGGGATTACATTCAAACCTAAATGCCGTCCACTCCCACCTTGAGACAACAAGGCCGGCCTTACGCCTCCTATCTCGGGTACCCGAGGTACAAATTGGAACATTCATCTGTGCCCCGCGCAGTAGTGTGTGTGTGTACGTCAGAGAGGATATCTGTTCTCGACGTCTCGGCAGTTTTTAAGGTATGTACACTGTATGGCTACCAGTTGACTGCGACGACCATCCTTATAGCGGTTATACCGAGACTGACCGACTCATTGACCACGTCTCCTACCCCTGGAGGCAGATTTGTTTCTCACTGGATGATCTAAGCGCTGTCGCCGATTCTATTGCCAATGTGGTGCTTCAGGGTTTTATATTCCATTCTCTGTCGACCCCCTCGGCGGTAAGTCAAGACCATGGTTCAGTCGCTCCTGCAAGATAGCTTCTCGCTATAAACAAGAATGCTATCGAGCCTGGCCCACGGCGGTGGCGTCTTGCGAGGTGAATACCAGTGCATTAAAAAAGAAATATAATTTTGCCTCCAGGACTTTTAAAAGCGCCCGGCGTCTTGCGATGTGTATACCAGTACATTAAAAAAGAAGTATAATTTTGCCTCCAGGACTTACAAAAGCGCTCTGGCCGCAGCAAAGTCGGAACACGCGCGTTTTGGTCACTTTCCCAATTAGTCCAATAGAACTCATGTACGCCATCTTTACCACCCATGCACAGAGAGGATGACTCGCTGACGCATACGGCAAAAGAGAAAGCCGATCTCCTGTGCACTTATTCCTGCTATTGTGTCGAGGACGTGCGCTCCAGAGTTGGCACCGGTTTTAACGCGTCTTTTTCAGCACTCCTACTCTTTAGGCGTGGTTCCCTGGCAGTACGTTTGGACGTAGCAAAGGCCTTCGATCGGGTATGGTCGACAGCGCAAGCTCCAACGCCAAGTCTGTGAACGCTGGCCGTAGTCCCGCAAGGCTGCGTGTTTTCTCCCACACTGTTACTTCTGCACATCAATGATTTGTTGCGTATTAGCAACATTCAATGTTATGCAGATGACAGCACAGTCGACACCTTGTATACCAGTCGGCAAATATTTCTCAAGACCGCGTTCACGAGTGCCAGAACAAACTTGTGTCTGAAATCGAGACTTCGCTTGGCAAAATCTGGGATTGGGGTCGACTAAATTTAGTCCAGTTCAATGCACAGAAGACACAAGTTTGCGCGTTCACCGCTCAAAACCGAAACCCTTTGTCGTATGTCCTCTTTTCCAAAACTCTCCTCTGGTCCACCAAGTACCATCAATACCATCTCGATGGTTAACAGTCCACCACAGTGCGTTTTCGTCGTATTTTTCTACTACGCAAGACAGCACTTTGTAACTAATTGTGGCCAGCAATAATTTGACTACCGACGACCGATACGACTTAGGGACCTTCAAAAAAAGAGCATATTCCTAAATTCTCTTAAAAAAAAGAATTATTACTATAAGCATGTATGCCACATTTTTGTGCACTGGGACTACTACTATATCTTGGAAATGGCAACATTTATAAAATTTATTATTAATTATGTTTGCATACAAAAAAATATCCAAAGAAAATTATTATAGATTTTACACCAAAGCTGGAAGGCTTCCAAAAGTATTGTTACTAGATGGGTGAAGGTATTTTTAGTAAGTTAAATCAATATATAAGAAAACAACCATTCACTAAATTCAAAGTAATTATGAAGTGACTATTATTTGCATCTGAAACACATTTTTTATTCAGTAAGAGAATATTTGGAACTATATTATAAATTTGCATGGTACTTTGTAATGGTTGAACTTGATACTAATATACTGGAAACCACCTTGATACCCTCGCAATTAAAAAGCAAATAAACAAATTATCAATATTATTATATAAGGTCCCAAAATAGCAGCAATAAGTTACCTAAGAGATACATGTTCACCAAAGAAAATTAGTCACTAATAATATTAAAGGAGAGCACTCTTCAAAGTTAGGGGTATAGTTTTCAACCAAATTTAAAAAAAATAAATAAATTGTTGATCCTCAGCGGCTCCTGATGCCGTGTCTGCTAGAATGAGCATGAACTAAAGTTTATGTTTACTCAGTAGAAAATCAATATTTATTTTTAATAATATTTTATTTCTTCATATATGATCACCAAATATAATGCCCGTGAGTATTAAAAGTGACTCACCAGTCACCATCTTGTTGGAGGTTGTAGTATTTTCCTGTACAAACTAAGTGTATTCAGATATGAAAGACAGTATTCCAGTGCCAACGTTGCCAATAGTTTCTATTTTGGTACTTTTGTCACTCAATAACAAAAATTATTACTTGTAAATAATTTGTATCAATTTAGAATGGTAATTTAAAAAATTATTTATTTTTATCTCTTTTTTATCTGCCTTGAATGTAACTGTTAAATTCTAATGTCATTAAGATTATAGTCTATTCCAGTAACAGGAACAATAAACCAGAGTGATTAATGATTTACCAAAACAGTTTAATAATAACATAAATTATGGGCAAAAAGTGGGAGAAGAAAAAAGAAGAAAAAAGTTACCTGTTTTCTTGAGATTGTTCATCATTAAGATTTTCTTCGGATGGTTCATCATTTGAAACATTGCTGATAGCTTTTAAGCCAAGCTTACATAGGTGCTTTACTTTCATGTCAGAGGCTGCACTATCACCCACTTCAAATTTCACTTCTTCCTGCATAGGTTTGTGACGTTTTACTGGTTTCTTTTCTATAATAGTAGGTTCAACTTCAAAGTTCTTTGAATTTGCAGACCGTCGTGTCCTAACACCCTCTTCTGCCGATTTCTCAGTTTGTATCCCAAGACGGGCATTATTTTGAGACTCCAGTCCTATTCTCAGTTCTTCATTGGCCAATATTTTTGCTGTCGGCTTGATTCGTCGAGACAACCGTTGTGTTGGTCCTGAAATTTTATCATATGTTTTTTCCTTTCTTGCTATAGCATTGGCTACTACATTTTCACAAAATTCTTTGCTCCTTCGTCCAGTAGATCTTTTTGGTGTTGCATGTGAACTGTCAGATGCCTCATCATTTTCTGACACTGATTGGCTCAAAATAACATCAGTTTTTGAAGACACTTGAGTATCATTATCCTCATCAGACTCCCACTTTGTATTTCTGTTACGACTAGAACGTCTAGGAGAGATCTCCTCGTGTTTTTCTTCAGTGGACACGATCTTCATATTACTATTCTTGGCACCTGTTTTTTCTGAGCGGAAGGTCAGAACGATGCGTGGTTTAGGGTCTGTGCTCTCAGTTTTCTTATCAACTCCAAGTTCGGGATTTTCAATTCTGACCGTAACGGTATCTGGAGATATGTCAGTCTTATCGTGTTTCCTTTTGATGGTTGACCCTTCGTCGTGGTCTGAGTGCATGTTGCAGGGCCGACTTTTCTTTATACGAGGTCAAGGTAAATGCAGGCGAATCAGTATTCCTTAACAGTTACTTAGATTTTAAACATATTAAAGAACAAAATAATAATTTTCATGCCGAGAATAAGAAGGGATATTTATTTTATATCCCTTTTGAGTAAGAACCGATTAAACACTTCAACTTCGCCACCTATAGTTTTTTGTGCAGAAAACTCATAAATACATAAGTCCTTATACTTTTCTTTCTATGAAGTTTTGTCGTAAATATTTTTTTATTGTCATCTTTCTTTTATAATACAAATCAAAATACAGTTATAGGTTTAATTTATATCTTTAAAAACGATGTACAAAAATAATTAATAAGATAATCACGAAAGTCAAAGTATATAACCAAAGTGAGTGTTACCATTTTAGAACGGCAACATTCGCCTTAACTTTAACTTAAAACATGGTAGACTATTCTCATACAGTAAACACATTTTACACCACAATATAAACCTTCATATGGTAAAGTGTTAACACAATTAATCATTATACGATACGATAAACTATATTCAACCAATCAGGTCAAATGTGAATCGAAATTGTCAGGTTCGTAACCCAGCTATATACTTAGCAACAAAACATAATAATCCTTAAACATCAATAAATGCTTAATAAGTGATGGTTAAAAATAAATATATTTTTGATTTATTTGCATAAATTAACGTCAGTCGAGTTAGAATGCTACGCAGCTTAAAAAATCACTATGAAGCTAAAGGTACAAATTATTAATAAAACTTCCTCATCTAATAAGCTATGCAAAAAGGTATAATAGTCAATAGTTAACTCAGTAAAAATTATTTTAATTGTTTTTTAACTTGACAAAGGTAAGATTAATCTTAAAACGGAGCAGAATTATCTAGATAAGAAAAAATAATAGAAATGAATACAGCAATATTTTTTATTAATTTTTTTTACACATCTTGCTCAATGTGTAACCCTCTATTCCTGATACATGTACGGACACGTTTTCAAACTTCGGTTTTTATTATTATTAAGGAAAATTAGTTCCTCATTTGGTCTGCTGCGTGAATCATTTTGTCCCTCAATTCTTCTACAGACCTGATTGGGGTCACATAAACCAAGTCCTTCATATGACCCCAGACAAAAATCTAACGGCGTTAGGTCGGGATTTCTTGCAGGCCATGGCACTGGTCCACCTCCACCTATCCACCTGTTAGGGTAATTTGCATCTAGCCTCTGCCTAACACTAATGCGGTAATGAGCAGGTCATCCATCATGTTGAAACGTTAAATTATTTCTAGTATCTTCATGTACGCTTGTCAATAGTGCGGGTAGCTCGTTTCTTAAAAATCTTCTTGATGATGACCATTTAAGTTCTGGGGCAAGAAATGTGAGCCAATCAATTTATCATAAAATAAAAAAAATCAAATAAACCCATTTCCGAAAGCACCAGAAATTACAGTACATTTTCCGTTGTCTTCTCACTGAGCAAGCTTGTCTTGTGGTAGCCATTTACAATTATCATTGGTTTCACATTTTTGGTTGGTCAAAACCGACATACGTGAAGAACTCATGCTATTTTCTAAGTGTGTAATTCAAAAACAATATAAATGCAATATTGTTTTGAGACCTTCAATTACCCTTGTCGGTTACTAGTAATCTAATTGAATCAGTTTGCTCGGTAGTATAAAAATGCCGACATTCGGGGACAATTAGTTAATCTAAAATAGAGTAGATGAAAATAAAAAAATGTCATGATTTATTTTCTCACTCGCCCCTAATACAACAGTTTAGTTTTGAGCAAAATGCTATAAAGGATTACAATTGTTTTAATATGGGAAAGCAACGAAATTAAAAGAAGTCTTAAGTACTGGGAATTATTAATAAAATAAAAGAATTATTAATAAATAAAAAAATATAGTCTGTTGAACTTTATTTTTTTATGTTAAGTCATTATAATATTAATATAATTCATTTAAACTGAAGTTATGTTAAATCAGTGCTAATTACAATATTACGCAGCGGAATTCGCGTTTATTGTAGCACATTTTGGAGTACGCACAGAAAAACAGATAAAGAAATAATTATGTTGTCAGCTGTATGTCATCTATGTTTTATCAGATCAACGAGTTTAAAAAAAGTATCGGTATTCAATCGCTAATCGCTATCAGTCAGTCAGTAATTCAGTAAATGTTTAATGTCGCTTTAAGTGACTACTGTAAGCGCTCTGCAAATTTATTTTGTTAATTCCTGCCATTAATTTTTAACTTTTTTCCCGACAAACGGTGTTTCCCTTGATTGACTCGGTTTAGTATTTTTTGTACTTTTAGTAGTCTCGGAAGTTGTGTTGTTTCATTTCCTATTACTGTGCAGTTTTGTACAAGTTTAAGTCTGTAACTATTATCAATTCTCAAGATGAACGACCTTTTTTTGGCCCCGGAGCATGTTTTACAAGGTGGATACTTTCATCAAACCCTTCGGAAGTTGCAAGAACCCAACACTAGTATTGAACCACATAATCTAATGTACCCAGTATTTTTGCTGTAAGTATGTAATTAGGTTAGACTTAATTATAAAATATAAGGGTAATTTTGCAGAATGTATAATTAGTGCGTCCGTTAAAAAATCTTGATAAACTCTGAACCGTTTATCTTTTGCAATAATTATATGAAAGTCTTGGAAGAATATGAACAGTTAATGATTTTACATTAAGGCCAAATCATTTACTTTATTACATGTACTTAGTAATTGTGCAAAGAATATTGCCTGCATGGTTTGCATTTGAGTGAGAAAAAACAATTACTCTTGACTTTTGTAACTACACTACACTTTAAATATTACAATAATTTTATTATTAATCCTGGAACCCCAAAGTTAAAGAATATCTAAATAATTTATTATATTTTTTTATATAAACTCGGGAGAGAACCTTGTGATGAGCAAATTAATATTTTTAGGGAAAATGAAGATGGTTTTCAAGCAGTATCAAGCATGCCAAATGTTTATAGATATGGTATTAACAAACTTATACCAGCTCTTACAGAGCTTGTTAAGAAGGGACTGAAGTCTATTCTCATATTTGGGATTGTTGAAACTTTGGAGAAGGTAATATCTAGTTATTTACAAATTTTAATACATACTTGTAAAAATTTAAAAATAAAACAAAGCTTATTTTTTATATATGTATTTACAGACTTTTTTGTTGTTTAGGATGCTATAGGTACTCATGCTGATTCACCACAAAACCCAGTTGTCAGAGCATTGCCCAAATTAAGAGAAGCATTTCCAGAACTTCTACTAGCAGTTGATGTTTGTATGTGTCCATACACATCGCATGGACATTGTGGTTTGCTTGCTGCAAATGGATCAATTGATCATGCTGAATCAGTGCGGAGAATAGCCGAAGTGGCCTTGGCATATGCTAAAGCTGGTATAACTTATTATTATGCTATAATATTGATAATATATAAATTAATAATGGCCATGTAAAATGTTTGTCTTGGTTGTCAAGAACACCTTTATGTCAGTGCCTTAAAATATCCTGAAAATTAATCTATCCTTTGAATTCTATTTATCCCTTTGTGTTGTGGAAATTAGAGTCCAATCCCTCTGTGTAAAATCTATTTTTACACAGAGGGATTGGACTCTAATCTTAATTTAGGTAACACTTGATGGGATTAGAAACTAACCCCAAGTAATTTGGGAATATGGTTAGGAAGAAGAACATAAAAGGAGTGACTGGCAAACACAATTTTTATTTCTTCTATTTTTTTATGTATACACCTCTATAAACAAACAATGCTATAGAAGCCCAGGCAATAGAGCACATATAAACAGCTCTTAACTAAATGAAAATAAATTTACCTGTTTGATTCTCTCGATTTTCAGGTGCCCAAGTTATTGCACCATCAGATATGATGGACAATAGAATAAAAGCAATTAAGGATGTGCTAATTGTAAATAAGTTACAAAATCAGGTAAATACAGAAAATTGATTTTAAATGTTATGATAACTAACCTCAGGAAATTAATGTTAAATACATTAATTTCCTGAGGTTATAAAAAATTACCCCATTTAAAAAATTATGTTATTCATTTATATGTTGCTTAAATATACGCTTAAATAAACATGCTTAAATGCGGTTCTTTTTCTCCCTATTTGAAGAAACTTCAAAGGCTTCTTAATTCAAGACTGAAAATGCATCATTAGCTGTTTGGATGTTGTGAATGTCCATGGGTGATGGTTTCACTTAACATCGGGTGAATTGTGTATTCTCATAAACAACAAAAATGAAGGGAGTTAGGGCGAGTGAAGTGAAAACTACAAAGTGGAATAACTAACATTTTTTTTTAATATTAGGTATCAACATTGGTTATATAAAACATTTAGAATTATACATCTTCATATATGGTAATCATGGTTGGCAACTAAGGATAGGTTTGTCTAGCATTTTGCCAGTTAGATACTTTTCTAATTGTAATTTTTCGGTCTTGTTAATTTATGTTTTAATTTTTTTTGTACTTGTGTGTACATTCTATTACATATATACTGTTAGCATGTCTGTGATGCAAACCATAGCATTTTCAATGCAAAAGCAGATCAATGCAGCCTAAACATGTTTTCACTTTAAAAAATCAACACATTTACAATATCTTACAGCATCTATCCATTTTTAGTTTATTTCAAAATCAATATGATTACAATAATTTCTTCTTTTTTAGGTTTCAGTGTTGTCATACTCGTGCAAATTCGCCTCATCGATGTACGGTCCGTTCCGCGACACGATGAAGAGCTCCCCAATGGCGGGTGATCGCAAGTGTTACCAGCTTCCGCCTGGAAGTGCCGGCTTGGCAGCACGCGCAGCGGTAAAAACTTGATCATATTATCTTCAAATATAGTATACAAAGTGTTGCCCGCGGTTTAATCTGCGTATTTTTTTTTGTTTTATCCAAAGTCATGTCTCTCTCTCATTCAACCCATATGTTAATGCAGCTTATAAATTCATGTGTCAAATTTCATCCAAATAAATTCATCCGTTTTTGTGTTATGGAGTAACATACATATACAGAGTCACTGGAGAGTCACTTACAATACTTTCAGACGATTGCAATGCAAAATGTTATTAAAAAATATATTTATTCAGCACTGAGAAAAGTTAAAAAAATAATTACGTAATTCATGCTCATCCGAGTTGACACGGCATGGTCGGAATGAAACGGAAGGCGGAGGGGGATCGATGGCCTCGCTCGTTCCAGCTGATCACAGCCGCCACACTTATTCATTCATTTATTGGAAAATTTGAGCTAAAACTATGGCCCTAATTTTATTACATAAATGTGATGACAATCGAGTACTGAGTGCTCACCTTCAATGTCATAGGTAGGACTCACCAATTATCTTGTATATCTACACATTAACAATACTAATAAGATTACTCTGCATCCGACAACGCGAGTTGGCTCAGACTTATACTCTAGTCAGTTTTTAACTTCTCAGTTCTTAGTTCACGAAGCGAGGTGTAATTTCCTCCTGATCGAATTTCAAGCATTACAGCTAATCTGCTTAATGATTAGTTATATGCGCGGGAGATATAATAGTGCACAAGTTTAATTTCATAGCCCGATATGACGGATATCCGACACGTCCGGAGAGAAGCAAGGCTAAATATTAACTTCTTGTATGTCTATCTCATGAATGGATTCGAACCCATGGGCTAAGTATGTGCCACTTTATCACTAAGTCACGGAGACACTTAAATTGGTTGTGCCTAAGACGATTTGGCTTAGCTAAGAAATAATAACTTGCAAGGCCGGTGTGCTAATAAATACTCTTAATACATAAGAACAATGGCCAGAAAGCAGTACCAAAACTTAATCTTGCATCAAGGTCAAATTATACTAATTATTTCCAATTTTTTTACGTCATTACGCTCCATAGATTAAATTATGAAACTTGCTTTACGTATACGACGTTTACACAATCGGTCATAGATAAATAGAATGCACTAGTATCTATTTCCTATAAATCGATTTTTCGATTTTGTCGAATATCTCCGAAACCCGGGTTTTCTTTGCGAAAAGTACTTCTGTAGGAGTTAACATAAGTCTAGTCTCTAAAAAAAGATTGACCTCGATGCAACTTGGTACTGTATGGCATATAAAAATGGGCCTCTACATATCCTTTCATTATTGATCGATGTTTTTTTTTGAATATACATTTACAGTTTTTAATATTTGACCTATGATTAAATATAATAGAGTATTGGTTTATCAGGAGCGAGATGTTGCCGAGGGAGCAGACTTCCTAATGGTGAAGCCAGGCCTCCCGTATTTGGACATCGTGCGCCAAACCAAAGACAAATATCCCTTCCATCCTCTATTCATATATCAGGTAAAAAAAATATTTTTATGCTCAGAAAAGATTAAACCTCAATATTGTAAGCAGAACTTGCTCATTTTTTATTTGACGAACGATAACCTTATATAGTTTGTGATTGTATTTTTATCAACTATATTTATACTGTTGAGTAATATTATTCTTGGTCAAATTTATAATGAATATATAAGACTGTAATCACGTTTAAACTGGTTTTACCAATGTTTTTCTACAAAAACTTTTAAAACAGGACTATTTCGAAAAATATGTAAGTCTTCAATGTCAAAGCAACAGACATGTAGAAGAATGCTTGTATAAAAATATCACACACTGTTTGTATAAGAAAGTTGTATAATGAAATGTAAATTGCTCAGTAGCGAGGTCGATTACGCGTTACATTTGTTTTTTGAAAAAAGAACAAAACATTACGGTAACGAGCCATTTATTATTAAATAAACGAGAATATTCTATTGTACATATCGTAATAATAGATTTATTTATACGTCTGTCATTACGTATTTAAAATTTCATGGAAACTTTTTTATTTTTTTAACAAATTTTATTATTCAATATTCTAAAGTTATGAATAATCTTACTTATCTGCATTTTCCTGTTAAAGCGAATTCATATTATTTTAACTTTAGTTTTTCATATTATTACAATTTAAGCTATTTCGAAAGGCTAATAAAAGACTGACGGACATAGGCGTACATAGAAGGGTGTGGCCCCCTTTAACTTTAATAAAAATCGGTTCAAAAGTTCCTTTTTTAAAAAAATGTTTTACGAACGTTCACTTCTGAATCGATTGAAGTCTGCTTTGATTGGAATAAGTAACAGCCTATTTTTTATTTATCCCACTGCTGGGCTTAGGCCTCCTCTAGAACGAGGATATATAGGGGATAGTCCACCACGCAGCCCCAGTGCGGATTGTTGGACTTCACATGTCTTAGAAATATTTATTATGCTGCAAGTTAAATATATGCAGGTTTACTCACGATGTTTTCCTTCACCAAAGAGCACTAGAAATTACTAACTATTCGTATATTCGTTTATATATAACGATGATAGTCTCTTATAATTTTATTTTAATAACGTTACCTTTACTATAAGGCCTAAGTCTTTTGTGGCATAAAACATTGATTACTCATATACGAACATCCAGATTTGAAACATTTATCTTTAGGTCTTACAAATATTTGTTATGTGTGGGAATCGAACCTACGACCTATGGGTTAACAGCTGCATCTTTCGGTCGATCACCGTCCCATAAGTTGTTGATAAATCTGACTCAATTATTGTTCTCTTCCTGTTTGAATGCTTTGTTGTAACTATATTTTAACCGACTTCAAAAAAGGAGGAAGGTTCTCAAAACAAAATTTAGGAATGTTCGCATATACATATCTCCGCAACTTAGGAAGCGATTTGAAAATATATTTTTTTTTGTCTGATATTGTATACTTCCATAATGGTCTTACAAAATTTTCATAAAAATCAGACTAGTACTTGGTTTTTAAAATCAAAATAACGAAGACGATATGTTTTCAAAGTATACTTTTAAGGCGTTTGAAGTCGGTTTTTGTAATTTTCTGTGAAAATAAACTTCAAACCTTGCGACTGTAACCAGGTGTCGGGTGAATACGCGATGATATGCAAGTCGGGCGAAGGCAAGGAGGTCGAGATGGTACTCATGGAGACGCTCACCTGCATGAGGAGAGCTGGTTAGTACTCTTATTATTGTTTATGGTAGCTTATAAGCATAGAAGTATAGATCACTTGGTGTATTTCATAGCATATAACAAAGGACAACGCCCATTTTTATAGGGCATACCGTACCTAGTTGCATCAAGTTCAATTTTTTTTTTTTGAAAACTCGTGTTTGGGAAATATTTGATAAAATAAAAAAAATTTGGTAAAGCAAAATTCACACTTTTATACTTTAAATTAAATTTCCTGTTTAAAAATCAAATCCACGAAGCGTGATGTCGTAAAAAATTATGGAAATAATTACTATATAATTTTGATTACTATATAATGTTACCAATTTGTGCATTGTCTTTTACTAATATTTTTTTATTATCATTACTAGCTGTGCCAGCAGACTTTGTCAAATTTTCAATTTCCAATTTGATTGTGTAATAAAATCAATTTTATGACATAACGTTAATTATGATAAAATATAATCCTTCGGACCAATAAACATACGAGCCCCAATGCAAAATAGTTCGTCTAGTATGGAAAGTAGTACAAGCCGTAAAATATAGAAAGTAAATAT
>JAOCPS010158542.1:0-14595 GCA_025505425.1 Graphium colonna
GGTGCATAACCAGAGGTGGAACAGTGCCATGGCCTGCAAGAAATCCCGACCTAACGCCGTTAGATTTTTATGTCTGGGGTCATATGAAATTCTTCTACAGACCTGATTGGGGTCACATAAACCAAGATTTATGTGACCCCAATCAGGTCTGTAGAAGAATTGAGAAAGTAAATTATTTACACAGCAGACCAAATGAGGAACATAATTTATTTAAGAATAACAAAAACTGAATTGCGAAAACGTGTCCGTACATGTATTAGGAATAGAGGGTTGCACATTGAGCAAGATATGTAAAAAATAAATAAAAAATAATGCTGTATTCATTTGATTTATTTTTCTTTTTAAAATAATTCTACTCCGTTTTATGATTCAGCTTACCTTTTTCATGTTAAAAAACAATTAAAATTATTTTTAATTAGTTAAATATTGACTGTTATACCTTTTTGCATAGCTTAATAGATGAGGAAATTTTATTAATAATTTGTACGTTTAGCATCATAGTGATTTTTAAGCTGCGTAGAACTTTAACTGGAGTGACGTTAATTTAGGCAAATAAATAAAAAAATATCTTTAATCTTAACCATCACTTATAATACATTTATTGATATGTTTAGGGGTTATTATGTTTTGTTGCTAAGTCCTCTACTAATAAAAAATATGTTTAAAACATTTTATCATCCATTTTTAAATTATGTCAAAAAAGGGTAAAAGTTAACATTTCTAAAAAAATCACAAAGTTAAATATAAATCGAAAACCGTTCACTTTGGCTATACAATTTGGGGGTTAAATTTGTTACATTAGAGCTCCCTAATATTCTTGTCGGGAATACGTCCAGTTTCAAGTAACTCTGTATACTACAATCATCTCGAAATGCTATTAATGTATTAAAAAGGAATACCGAACGATAAAGAAAAATACTGATGACTTATGGGGTATATCCGTAAAGTTATTGAATATATTACTACCGTATATTGCACCACACTTAGCTCGAATTAATAATAAATGTTTAGATTCGGGAACTTTTCCCGATATTATGAAATTAAGTAAAATAGTACCCCAATATAAAAGTGACGTGAAAAATGATCCCGGTATTTATAGACCTATTTCCAAATTGCCATTACTTATTAAATCTGTGAAAAAATAAAGCTAAATCAGTTTTTGTAAATACGCAGACATAATTTACTTTTACGGATTTTGTGACTCAACCCTGTCGAGGCTCGGAGAGAATACCAACGCCGTTTCCCTGATCGGAGGATTCTACATATAACAGTGTTCTCATCAACCTATCGACAATTATCTGAAACTGGCTCCGTTCAACGACGATAAATTTATATCGGAAGACCGATCGCCGACGATATGATACGTTTATTTTATGATCCCAATACGTCAACAAATATCGTTGCACGGGAGTTAGGTATGTCACAGTGGAAAGTTTCGTCTGTTATACATTTATCGGGCCGACATCCCTACAATTACCAGCCTGTACAAACGCTAGAAGAAGGAGATCCAGCGTGACGATTAGAATTCTGAAAATTAAGGTTTTTTAAAAAAACATTTTATGGACCGAAGAATCAAAATTTGACAAGGACGGCATAACGAATTATCACAATGTGCACTATTGGGTGTCAAAACAATAAAAATATCCGAAAAAACTCAAAGAAACTGCATCACAACGAAGATTTTCACTAAACGTGTGAATGGGCATTATTAATGATATTGATTATCCCACATTTCTTACCTCAGAACTTAAATGGTCAATATTATGAATATTCTTTTATAAATGAGCTACCCGCACTGTTGACAAGCGTACCTAAAGATACTAGAAATAATTTAATGTTTCAACATGATGGATGCCCAGCTCATTACCGCATTAGTGTTAGGCAGTGGCTAGATGCAAATTTCCCTAACAGGTGGATAGGCAGAGGTGGAAAAGTGCCATGGCCTGCAAGAAGTCCCAACCTAACGCCGTTAGATTTTTATGTCTGGGGTTATATGAAGGACTTGGATTATGTTGGGGTCACATAAACGAAGTCCTTCATATGACCCCAGATCAGATAACGAGTGTAGAAGAATTGAGGGAGAAAATTATTCATGCAGCAGACCAAATGAGAACTCATTTTCTTCAAGAATAACAAAAACCGAAGTGCGAAAACGTGTCCGTTCATGTATCAGGAATAAAGGGTTACACACTGAGCAAGATGTGTAAAAAAATAAATAAAAAAATGTTGCTGTATTCATTTGTTTTATTTTTTTTTTCAAAATAATTCTACTCTGTTTTAAGGTTCAGCTTATCTTTGTCAAGTTAAAAACAGTTAAAATTATTTTTACTGAGTAAAATATTGACTATTATACCTTTTTGCATACCTTATTAGATGAGGAAGTTTTATTAATAATTTGTATGTTTTGGTCATAGTGATTTTTTAAGCTGCATAGTAGCATTTATTGATATGTTTAGGGGTTATTATGTTTTGTTGCTAAGTCCTCTACTAATAAAAAATCTGTTTAATAACATTTTACCACCCATATTTTTTTAAATTATGTCAATAAGCATGATATTTTTTCAAAAATAACAAAATTAAATATAAATCGAAAACCGTTAACTTTCGGCTATACATTTAGGGGGTTAAATTTGTTGCATTAGAACTCCCCAATCTATTCTTGACGGGAATAGGTCCAGTTCCAAGTAACCCTGTATATGTGTACACCTTGCCCTATTTCTGCTATTGAATTGATGTCTGTCACTATTTTTAAAATAATAATGAATATTTTTTTGTGCAAATAAAATATAACAATAAATATATATTGAGAAGCAACTGTGAGTATATCAGTTTGGTTAAAAAGCTCCCACAGGGTATTGATGTTATATATTGCTTGAATAGATAGACCTGATCTCTCCCCAGTCACAGGACCGTCTTTTACATACCCATTCAACCCTTGGATCATATTTATATTTTCAAGCAATTGGGTTTCAGCCTGTATTACCTTACCCAACCAAGAAACAGAAACTATAAAATTTCTCATAACATAAAATAAGGATATTTTCTTCCTAGAAATGAATTAAGAAAACTATTAAAATTATTTTCCCCCTACTAGAGTCGCTTTATACTAGAAAATTGTAGCTTAAACTATTAAAAATAACTTTCCAAGTGTCTGTGGCAAAGTTTTAAATAAAAATGTTTATTTGTAAAAGTAATATGGTAATAAAAGAGACCAATGCCAAATGCCAAAATTATTGCATTGGTTAAAAGATTTTATTAATTTGCTATTATTAACATATTATAGTAATTTGCATTTGAATGCAATGAAACTGACATAAAAGTGAACCTGATTTTTTTTATAACAGGACTGGTAACAGAGCCAACTCAGGCATAACTTACTTATTTCTATTTCCAGGTAGACAAAATGGCAAAACAAATGGCATTGGAATCCGAATTGTCAGACGCAAAGCTTCAAAAGGCTTCATTGGAGCACCAAGCAGAGAAGGAAAGGCTATTAGCAGAAATGGAACAGGCCAAAGTGACCCTCGCCCAGTACAGAGCCAAAATAATGGAATTACAGGCAAACGAAACATCCCTGAAAGGCCAACTGGCAGTTTATACTGCCAAGTATGATGAGTTCCAGTCTGCTCTGGTGAAGAGCAATCAAGTGTTTGGTGGCTTCAAAGAGCAAATGGAAAAGGTATAATTTTATTTTATAAGTAAATGGTTCCATAGGTGACGGAATCAGTAGGAAATATCTGGATGTTCCCTACTGATCCCATCACCTATGGATATTCACATCATTGAAAGAGATGTGCGTTTTGAGTTTTTAACGGTAGATACTACTATAATTTTTTTTTCAATACCCTTTTTTTAATAAATATATTTACAACAAAAATATTTACAAAGCAATAAAACTAATTTAATTACAATGATCAAATAATCCTACTCCGCGCGGCATGGTACCAAGAACGCTGGCTCCATTTCCTACATGAATGGTTATATTTAACCTTTGCGGGAGAAAAGAACCGGCCCTCTTATCGCCAGTAGCAACATTAATGTTATGAAATAGCTCTTTAAAAAATTTATTGGGACTCACGGACCTAACATCTCCATGCAAGTGGCAGAAATAAGTAATCTGCCCTTATAGACTTTGCAACACTTCCTCATTTCTGTTGCCTCTGATGCAGTCCTGGCATTGAATATTTGATCATTCAGTATGTGCTAAGGGTACGGATGAGAAAGGAGTGGGAAAATAAGAATGTGGAAATGACCATTTAACAACTCAAGACATGCATAGTTTATTGTATGCCAGCTTTATGTTAATAGTGGTAGTACCTCCCTTGGTGGAAGACGTAATAAATCCAGCTAGAGTTGTAATAGAGATGCTAAGTGCTGCCAATATTGTCGATATACAAATTACGGTGCACACTGCCGTATCCACAGTTATATTATTATCATGCCACATATCTTATGATATATTAATAATAGTAGGCCAATTAATTCTTATATTTACCACAGCCACAACCAATTTTATTTTGGTGTAATTAAATTGATATAATTAGGAAAATTAATCTATGTTTCCATCATCTTTTTTTGTTGAATTAATACTCAAAAACTTTGGTCCTTTCAACCGGATAACCATTAGGTAGCAGCCTTAGTGTATCGCAGGGCAGTGATTTATTTGCAATGACATTGTCAACGCCAATTGCCGACTTGCCAATATCACTTACCCCCTCCCCCCTGCGTCCACTTAGGATGCACTTTTAAAAGTTTTATTATTAGAAGTGCATCCTATAGTGGTTAGCAATTATTCTTTAAAACATTTTGCCCTCATTGTCCGACAAGCAAATGGCTGTCCATATCTGCTACTGAACTTATCTTGCCATGTTTCTTGAGAAGTACTAACCTCCATCCTCCAGCTTGAGGGAAAGGCCGGCTATATAAGCCAGACATGGATACATCCATCTGTTAGTTGCATTTCCTCTATTCATGATACCATTTAGTTTGCCTTAGCTGTAGTGTATGGCTCACAGTGCTTTCTGGGACTACAAGGAAAAGTGTGTTAACCTCTCGTTTAGCAAAATTAAGATGTAGTGTCTCCGTCAGTGAAGGAATCCATGGTCGATGTTTGCCTAAGACAATTTTATATGAACACGCTTATCCTGTTTCTCCAGGACTTCTCCAGGATTAAGACTTGCATCTGCAGGATGACTTGTGAGTTACTTTCAATGTTCCATGGTGTAATGTGTGGGAATAAAGTATATAAAAAGAATAAAAATAAATAGTCATTTATCACTGAGTAAACATAATCGAAAGATAAATAAATAATCACGAAACATATGTTCACCCTAGCAGATATGTCTCGGGCGGCGGGCGCTCGGGTTGTTGACAACCTATGTCGGACGAATAGCTGATCAGGCGCTGCGTCGAGTAGTTTCACTTAATTTATTTATTACAAAAATTGGGCTAAAACTATACCCTTAATTTTATTACATAAATATTATGACAATTGAGTACCAAGTGTTGTTATCTATTAATAATGACTCAGTCACCCTGTATGATTGCTACTGAAGAGCTTAACTTTCGTGTCTATAAGTTGCGAATCCTCACCTGTTAGTTGAGCTGTGACTTGCTTTCTTCCTCGTGTCCTAGAGTAGTGGTGTCGAACCCATAAGCAAATCTCGATAATACTATATATAATACCCCGCTCTGATATTGATAGACTTGCTTCGGCATTAACCATCAACATCCTTTTGAAACAGGTTGAAACCAAGCTATTTGGCTTTCAAAATCGAACAAACTTCTTCATTATGATTAACTTTCTTACTGGGTGAGTGACAGTTTGTCACAACCGTCAATCACGTTGCTGTGGGAATGAGAATCCAGTTGAAGTGCAGTGGTCAATTCTCATGGCTTTGGACTTACTGGCATTAGGTCATGTAAATTTTTGGCTATAGTATCTTTACCCCATTAGGACACTGAAGAAAAACATCGTGAGAAAACCTGCTTATCTGAAAAATAATAAATATATTAATTAATGTAAATTATATGTACCTAACATAGTACATAGCAGTTATGCCAATCTGCACTTGCAATTAATTGATAGCTTAAAAGAAAATATGAAAAAGTAGAATGACTCTTAAAATAGTATTATAATCATAGTCGAGTTAGATTCTCATGCTGGTCTTCTCATGCTTTCTCTCTGAACCGGTGGTAGTTTTTATAATAATTAAAAAACAATGATATCACTTCCAAATTGAACTAAATAATTTTAATTTTGAAATGCATTTGTGATTATAGATGTCAAAAAAAATTCAGAAATTGGAAAAGGAATCTCTGTCTTGGAAGAAACGCTGGGAGACTTCGCAGACAGCCTTGCTGGACATGTGTGGAGAGAGGCAAGTCAGCGAGGAAAGGGCTGCTAACACCAACAGGCAGTTGCAGCATATGCAGAGCCTATGCAGGACCCTACAGGTGAGTTCTTGATCCTGGCCTTTAATGCCTTGTTATTCAACTGAATCCAATAACGGTGTTGAGAGTTCATATTCTGCCATTCAATGATTGTCATGAACCATATCCTAATACAGGCCTAGAGCTTACTTGGAATAGTTAAGAAATGTTAGTAAAATTTCAAATAATTTGCTTATATTTCAAAAAATTACACTTAAACAGAGTGATTGGTATTTGACCTCTGCAACCTCTTAAGGTTAGGTTTAGGTTAGGTTAGGATAGGTAAGATAAATCGAATTTGAAGAGTTATAATGTCACTTCCTTGAGTTATAATGCCTTCAGATATCTTGACAACTTTATCCAAGTTGTCAAGATATCTGATGGCCTGACATTATTTAATGTCTATGATAGGTGTGTTTTATTTCTGGTATCAACTTTTTACATGCACATTAGATACATGAATCATGATATTAGTTGGTTGATATATTGTTGGCCTACATTCTTTTAATCTGGTTAAGAAACAAGATCATAAAATTTGATCCCTGTAGGATGGATTCAAACCCACTGTTTTTGGTTTGCACACAGAGGCAGTTATTGCAAGAATGGCATATGTATAAATACTCCAATTTTACATTGATTTTTAATAAACCTTAAAATAGTTTTGTTTTATGTAGACCAATTTTTAAATAAGTAGGTGGTAAATTAATATTTATTAAATATTGAGATATTTTTTTTATATTTATTTGTTTGTTTTTTCTATATATTATTGCTTTGTTAAAATAACTATGTATATGTGTATAAACATATTAGACATGAAGTTTTCTTGTTGGGATGCAGTCAGTCCCAAACAGCTTAGGTTAGGTTTGATAGATGGTGATGTTATCGGTTGACAAAGTTCAGATACAATGTGTGCTGGTTTTGTTAGGTGTAGTATACAACTTTAAATAACTTCTTGTTTTAATTATAATGGCTCCACTACAAATGTCCTGATGATTGTGCAGTGTGTGTGAAACAGGAAGTATATTCTTAAAATTGTTCTGTAATATTGTATGGTACATATTACTGAAAAATTTTAAGAAATTATACTATTGTATGGTTGTGTCACTGACACTTATTTAGTTGAATTTCGTGGGCAAACACTAATAGATTTATGTAATATATTATTTTTTGGGATAAATTCGTATAGAGTTTTAATAGGGCACGGTTCATGAAAGATTAGGAGAAATGTACCATTGACAGGTCTGGTTTCCGTGCTTTATACTGTGTTAATGTAAGTTGTATTTCAGGCGGAGAGGACGGTGCTCCTGAACACGCTGAAGGAGCACCACATCGAGCGCCCGCCGCTGCCCACGCCGCCGCCCGCGCCCGCGCCCGCCGCCGACGACAAGGTGCGCGGCACGAGTACACGGATCACCTGATGTCAAGTGATCTACGGATTGGGAGAAACGACTTGAGACATCTTTGTTTATCGCTGCCCACCGATTTCAAAGTAGATGGGGAACATTTCACCTCTCTACTTGATTTAGGTGGCTTATTGATAACTCTTGTCACGATTGATAACTTAAATAAAAGGGCAATAGCCAAGTATGTTTTTGAATAAGGTTAAGATATAAATATATATATGCACCTAAGATTTTGTTTCTGCCCTATAATAGCTAGTTGATCTCGTAGCAGATTACCCGTTGTGGCTGTAATTCGCTCATGAAGAGTTTATTTTATATTCAGCAGTTATAGTCATAATATAGAAGTGCAATTTTTTCTTTTCCAGGTGGACGCAATGACGGCGAATTGCGCACAGCTGCGGCAGAGCTTGGCCCATCTTCAGAGTCAGCTGAATGTACTAACGAATAAGAGTGCCAATAAGGAAGGGGCTAAGGAAGAGGTGAAAGAAGAGAAGCAGAAGAAGACAAAGTCGAAGAAGAGCAAAGCGGAGAAGAAGCTCGCAGCCCAGAACGAGTTAAAAGAACCCGAGAATGATTCCATACAAAATACAAACGAAAAAGCTCACGTGACTGAAGTACCCAAAACTGATCTTGCTTCAAACGCTACAGATGATAAGCAGAGAGAGAATCTCATAAAAGCCGTAGACAGTTCTAGTTTAGACGCTCCAGTTTTAGAATCGACCAATGGTAAGGTTGGTGAATTGCCCAATATTATTGACAAGAATGAAGCGACCACAGAATCAGCCCCAGTTGCAACTATAAATGAAGTTGAACCAAATGCGAAAGAAGTAAACGAGATCAAATCTTTACCTGAATGTATAACAGAGTCAAAAGCAAGTGAAGAGGTCGCCAAAGCTGATGAAGTGACACTGGTTGCAAACACAGAGGCCTAAATAGTCCGTCGAATGTTGTAAATAGTGTTTTCTAATGAATTTTCTACGTTGTTTTTGTACGGGACGGAGCGTCGTTTTTGTGTGTGTTGTTCCTACAAGGCCTGTGACTGTTTTGTATTATTTTCGTCCTGTCGAGTGCTGCTTTTGCTCCACTCGCTTCTAAAATCGACGAGAATTATCAATAAAACAAATGTGAATCGATTCAATTTCACTCTTTTATCTACCTTTGCATCTTTTTGTGTCGTAATTATCTACACAAATACTAGCTGGCTCTGCACACGTTATTTTGTCTTATAACTTACGGATAGTTGTAATTTAAAAACTAAAAACAGTTTTTAGGTTTTTATTAATTATTAAATTAATGATATGGTGAAAGAAGGGTAAGCAGGGTGTAAATTTAGGGTTGTATGTCACATTTTAATATGACATAAAGAATATCCAAAAAAAACAAACAGTTTACGACCGATTTTCAGGCCTACCGAATATACGTTTAAAATTTCTTAAAAATCTGTCAAGCCGTTTCGGAGGAGTATGGCAACTAATATTGTGATAAGATCATTTTACATATTAGATAATAAATCTGAAGCTCTTTGGAACGCGCAAATTTCTTACATTTCAAGTCGGAAACAAGTTTATGTATTTGATTTTACATATATGGTTATGAAAAATATATGAGCCTATTTTACCTCCTTTTATATTTTTTTTTAATGGGGAAGGAGGCAAACTAGTCATGACTCCCGACCATGGACTCCCGCAATACCAGAGGAATTACAGGAGCGTTGCCGGCCTTTCAGGTAGGTGTATGCTCTTTTGTTGAAGGTCCCTAAGTTGTATCGGTCCGGAAATACACAAGGGTGTCGTGCGTGGCAGAAAATGACGTCGAAAACGCACTCGAAAAAGTGGTATCGATGGTATTTGGTGGAATGTCGCGTTGTACGATGAACAAACTGTGCAGCAGTTATCTATCCGAACAATTCCTCTGAACGCATAATTTCTCAGGTAGCCCGTGAGATGAGATCTTGGAAATAAGCGGTTTGTGCCATACCCGATCAAAGGCCTTTGCTACATCCAAGCAACATGCAAGGGCCTCTCCCTGGCTCTCAATCGCTTCCGCCCATCAAGAGGTGAGATCCGTCAGATTTACAAGTAAATCACCAGCTGACCGATTTCGGCGGAAGCCATATTGGCGGTCGTCGATCAACTTATGATCTTCCAGGTATCTGAGGAGTTGGATGTTGATAATAGGTTCCATCATTTTAGAGAACAAGGAGGTAAGAGTAAGTTAGTTGGATTTGAGCGATCGCCTTTTTTGGGGATCGGGTGCACTTAAGCCGTTTTCCAAGATTTCGGGACCACGCCGAGGGAATAAGAGAGCCGAAAAAGACGCGTTAAGACCGGTGCCAACCCTGGAGCGCACGTTCTCAGCACTATAGCGGGAATTTCATCAGGCTCACTCGACTTATGAACATCAAGGGAGAAAAGTGCTTTACGCACTCAGGTGAAAGCGTACTTCATGCATTGAGTGCTCACAACGTAAGATGGTCGGCGGTGTGTTCCCCCATCGTCCAAAGTCGAGTTCGACGTAAAAAGAGTGCACAGGAGATCGGCTTTCTTCTTTAGCGGTATGTGCCAACGATTTATCCCTGCTGTGCATAGGTGGTAAGGTTGGCGTACAGAAGTTCCCTTGGACAGATTTGGCAAGAAACCAAAAAGTTCGAGTGCCCGAAGGTAGACGAACTGGTTTCAAACGCACAACATAACGCTCTAGGACTCCCCAACATGTTTAAAAAACCATGCCATTTATAAATCATTGATTTACTTGGCACTGCTCCACATAAACGGTTTCCATTTCATTTATAATAGTTTCACCTTTCTTTCCTTATTTGGTAATTAATTATTATCACAGCACGGTGTTCAATTTTCTGCATAGTTTCAGTTTTCTTCATGACGCAGTAGGTTTTATTATTTGTCGCGGGCATCATCCCTACTGGCCAAAAGGCCTCTGCAGCTCCGACGGGCTTGAGGTAGCCGGCACTTAGGGCGCCTGCCCTAAAGCTCGTTTACCAGTGGCTAAGCTGGAGGTCTCCCGGTGACACAAGTAGAGTGACGGCCGGAGCCTCGGCTCGGGCCGCCACTCTACTCGTGTCACCGGGTTAGGAGGCCGCTGAGCTCTTAAGTCGTTTCGGCGGACGCTCTATGGAGAGCTCAGACTTGAGGGACCTCGACTTGGACTGTCACTCTTACTCTACTTTACTCGTTGCGCGTTTAGCAATCCAAGGGTGCCCAAGAGGGCCGAACCACATCTCGATCAGTTGCGATTATCGAATTGAGGTGAAGGCTACAACTAGGGAGGATAAGCGTTGGCGGAAAAAACTCCAGCAACGCCTCTTTCGGGACTGAAGCTGTCAGCTACATGGCGGCATCTACTATGTGTATCCTGCCGAACTCGCCGGCGAGCGCGGTTTGTTCTTTATTTCTTGAGACGCTCTTTGTATCTTATTATTGCGAGAGTCGTCTTGTCGTCGGGGAAGTCGTAAGACATGACGCGACCTACGGTTGTCATGTCGCTTAAACGTACTTAGCGGTATGGGCCTATAGGTGAAAGCACCTTCAACTAATTTGTTCGGATGGGTCGCGACGGATACAAAGTAGCGGCGCGATACCAACTTCAGGACTTAAGGGATGGTCGGAAGCTCGAGATCGATACGTAAGTCTATATTGCGCATTAACCAGGATGCTCCCGTAGTTTTGCGCATAAATCAATTTTGGATAACCTGAATTTGGTTTATTTGGTGGGGATTTATGTGTACGAAAACCGGTCACGCATATGTCATGATGGGGGGAATTACTGTCTTATAGATCGTCACCTTATTCCAAAGGAACAGTTTGGACTTCTAATTAATATGACATGTGATATAGGCGACCTAGGAGGTACGCCGCCCGGATTGTTACCCGCGGTGAAGCTGAGTTTGGAGTCGAGGACGACACCCAGAAATTTGGTTTAAATCACCCATAGTATTGGACAGTCCATGAGTGTGACGGGTGGGATTTTATTTTGGAAGTAACTCGATTTCTTCGGGTGAAAATTAGGGCCGCGCTTTTATTAGGATCTATTTCTATTCGCCCTCTCCGGAACCAGTCACCCAGGAATCTGAATAGAGCTAACTCTACACCCGTGGTACGGGGTATGTCATTGGTGTAGAGGTTGAAGAGAGTTGGTCCGAGGACTGAACTTCGAGGAACCTCCGCAAGGACGGGGCGTGGATACGAGTATACTCCTTCAAGGCGGTAGCGGAAGGCTCGACCACCGAGGAAGTCTCGTATTATACATACGAGACGATCGGGCACACCGTGTTCATACAGCTTGTATATGAACCCAGATTTTGTCGAACGCTTTCGCGACACCGAGAAAGAGCGCTTCTGTATGGGATCTTATTTACCTTTTGGCTACTATGTGCTCCGTGATGCGGTGCACTTGGTGGGCACATGAATATTTAGCCCTGGAGCCGAAGCCCTCGAGCTTCCATAAAGCTTCGTTAGCGGGCTAGGATTAGTCTCTCATTAATTTTCCTATATTAATCGGACGATATGAAGTGGGGTTGAGGGCAGGTTCGGAGAGTTTGTGGAACCCTATAACCTCTGCATTCTTCCACTCTGTGGGAAAGAAGCCTTAGATTATTGCCGCGTTATAGATTACCAATAATTGGATGATGGCAATGGGTAGGAGTTTAGTCGCCTTATTTGTGACGCCATGAGAGTTGGGGGCTTTACTTGATCGTAATTTTGTGATGATATCCTCAACTTTACCGCACGTAACTGGGGGAACGGGATCGGGAAGTGTTCGTTTAATTTTTTAACTAATGTGTCCTCCACCGTGCAGAGGTGGTTTAGGTTGACCGGCAGTGGGTAGCCTCGAGACTCAATGCGGGATGCATTGCTGTCAGCTAGGCATTCGGCCTTTTTTCTCATCCAATATGGCTGGCGTATTGCCTGGGTGATCTATCGGAGTCATGGTGTTTATTGATTCGGCTTTAAAAGCGTTTAGGAGGGACCAGAAAGCCCACTTGTTATCCCACCGCTTGTCTCGCGAGGCCTGCTTTGGTCTCACGCTCTAGTGTACGTAGAAGCCTGCGATTCGATTACTGCGGTTGTATATCTGTCGTAAGCTCGGATGGCCGCATTCTTGCGTCTTAGCAAGTCTCTCACGACATTCGGCAAGGCCCAGCGATGGTCATCCATCACTATGGCCTGCCTTGAGCATTGCTCAACGGTGGAGTGGACGAAACTTGAGAGGGCAACAACTGCGGCGTCCGTGTTATATCTGTTAGTTATATTTACGGGGATAGAGCTAAGCTCAGTACGGATCTCTTTTTTTAATTCCGTTTTGACCTAATACCAGCTAGTGATGATCTTTGTTGAGGTTTGGGCTAGTGCTGAGGGCCCTAGCCGAAGTAAAACGGGGCTGTGATCCGAGTTATGCTCGTCAATCACTTCAATATCGCGTAAGGCAAGATTGACATTGTGCTTGACTTCCATATTAAGCACATCCGTTGCGTGGGCCAACGTGTATGGAAAGTGGGTATAGCCAGATGGTGCGACTACTTCAAAGTTTAGTAGGTCGGCTAGTGTGTAAAGCGCGAAACCCCTGTCGTTAATATGTGTTGAGTTCCATTGGATGTGCTTGCTACTGAAGTCTTCTGCTAGGATAGTGGACCCTGCTATAGATACTAGGTTCTCTAGGTCGGAGCGCAAGATAGTTGCGCTTGGTCTACATGGAAGGTAAACCTAAGTAATCGTGATTGGGGCATGACCTGTCATGGCTATCTGACACACAGGCCTTAATGTGGGTTGACGCGGGCGAATCTATTGGTATGCAGTGCAGGGATCTTTTATAAAAAATGAGCGTGCCTCCGCCCCGTGCGCCGGCTCAGTCATTCCTAACTACATTATAATTTTCGGTTATTAAAGGTTTAAGCATTATTTCCTGCACTAGCATGATATCTATTGTTGGTGATCGTGAAGAAATATGCGGAATTCATCGCGTTGATTTCTAAGGTGATGCAATAGGGCTGAAATTCAATATATATACTAATGATAAGTCCCTAATTAGTATAACACTAAGTGAGCGCCCCCCCTCCCACTCCATTCCCTCAATTCCACAAACTTTTGGACCTTCTCTTGTATATGAAGAAAATATTATTAAAAATAAATATTAATTGGCTACTGAGTAAACATAATCAAAAGTTTACGTATGTTCATTCTAGCGGATACGGCGCGGCGGGAGTGAGATGGAGCGCTCGGGCGCGCTATGGCGAGCAATCATGCGTCGCGCTGAGGGGCTCATTTTAATTTATTTATTAATATATAATATAAATTTGGGCGTAAACTGTGGCCCTCCAAATAATTATAAAAATTTTAGCCTCATAACTCATAACTTTATTACTTAAATATGATGACAAGCCAATGAGTACCAAATGCTTTAATATCGCTGATCACTCAGCAGTCAACTTGGTAAAATAATGGTGTAGATGAGGCTTGGAACATGCTTTTGGTTGAATAGAGAAAGGAGTTGGAAAAATGTGCAGCAAAATTAGAATGAGGGATATTATGCCCTACTACCTTAACACTCCTCTCTCCGAAATAGTTGATAACACTGAAAGGTTACACAAAATTTTGTTTTGAGGGAGCCCTTACCACTTACCCTTAGGGTACTCTTAAAACATTATAAAGTGCAAGAGCATAACATCTTTTCACAGCTTATGCTACGCTATTACGGCCGCGCCCGCCCGGGGAACTACCAGCGCACTTTATAAAGTGGGCTGGTACTT
>JAOCPS010158761.1:0-14590 GCA_025505425.1 Graphium colonna
ATAGAAGTTATCGTATATTTAAATATATTTCTCTAGTAACACGAAGAATATGAAGTTTCTACAAGACAGTTGTTTCTGTTGAATAATTTCGTATAGAATAATGTTATTTTAGGAAAGAATAAACTTAAACTGTTGATAATAGGATGAGGTCAGGATTAAGGATTTGTGTTAGTAAGGAGTGTTAAAAGTGAAGGGTAGACGCAGCTATCCGGCAACCCCATAAGTCATGCATACTTTATTTTATGCCGACTTTATTAAGGACGGTTGTACTTTCCCGAACTAGCGTGGCCTTAGAAGTGTAGCAAAAGCTGTGAAAAGATGTTATGCTCTACCACCTCAAACGTGTAACGTAAGTCACTACTTTTTATGTAATGTTCATAAACAAACACACAAATTTATGGACACACATTTCTAATACACCATTAACACCATTATAAATATACTGCAACCTTATTTTTGTTTATACAAACTATACTCATATTATAAAGCATTTGTTTGATTAAACGCGATAATCTCAAATATTACTAGTTAGAATGGAAATTTTCCTTCAGTGATGGATAGCCCATTTATCGAAGAAGGCTTAAGGCTTATAATATCACGCTATGACCAATAGGAGCCGCATCGATAACAGATGTTGCCAGAATAGGGAAAATTTCCGCGGGTGAGACCGCAGTAACCATACCATCTGGTATGTAAATGAAAGGAAGAGTGTTTTTATATATTTTATATACTAAAACCACCTTCGTGGCCTAGTGGTATTATGGCCCTTGCTTTACAAACGGGAATTCTTGGGTTTGAATCCCGCAGGGGTAAAATGACTTTGGTTTTGTTTCTTGATTGGATTAGTGCAATATGGGATTGCAAAAGTAAGATGATCCCTGTGCTGGATGGGAATGTAAAAAGTCGGTTCTGTTTGTCGACAACTCCGTAGACATTCCTTGATGTCAGTGCATTCAAATATCCTGACAACTAACCCATACGTTGTATTCGGTTTATCTCTTTAGCAGACCCCAAATATCTTGGCAAGAAGACTAGTGAGAAGAAAAATATATTATATACAGGCTGATACTCGGCACTCGACTGTCATTATATTTATGTAATAAAGTTTAGGTATAGGGGCATAATTTTAGTCTAAATTTTCCAATAACCAAGTTCCAAGTGTGACGGCTGTGATCACCTGGTACGCGCAAGGCCGACCTCCCTCCGCATTCCGCCTCACTCCGCCCACGGCACGTCCGCTCGAATGAACATGAATTACGTAATTATTCTTTTAACTTTAGATTATGTTTACTCATTGGTAATGTAAAAAATCATGGAAATTATTACTATATAACCTTAAGTTTGATGCATGAGATTTTTTGGTACCACTGTTGGGCATTGCCCTTTAATTAAACAATTTAAAAGTCTGATAAAATGATACATAATAGGTACTTTATTCTTTGCCTTCTTTTAATTTTTATAAAAAAAATAAGAAACATTTTTTTTCGTTGTCCATATTTTAAGATCTCTTCTTGTATTACAAGGGCGTTTGGCAAATATAAATAGCTCTCATAATAGCATCGAATGGGAATCGTAACGGCGCAGCTAAAAACCTAACATTTACGTGAACATTATCTTGATGACCGGTTGGTGCCGTTACTAATACTTTGGCTGCAACGTCGCGGGCCGTGGGTAGGGTTGCCACCCGTACTTAATTATAAAGTATTGTACCCTATTTATGGTAATTGTAGTCTATACTTAACGAGATTAATAAAGTGCGCGAAAATACTAATAATATTGAATTAATATCTCACATAATACAAGAATGTGGCTTGTAAAATGTTTTGAGTAAAGAAGAACAACAATGTTTCAGAAAATTATTTGTTAAATATAATGAGAAATGCATTTTTGAAGCAAATTGAGAAATTAAAATAAATCGTACTTTATTTTTTCGCGATATACATTTTTTTAATCTTATATACAACCAATGTATTATATTTAAAAATAAAAGGTGGCAACCCTAATCGTGGGTTCGATTTCTACAATATTTCAGATGTGGGTGTTTGTTTATGTGGTTAACGTTTGTGAAACACCCTTCGAACACATAGATCTTAGAATAAGTTCAGCGTTTAAAAAAAGAGTCATACAAAATAAAATCCCATTTTCAAAATAAAAATCAGATACGCACCTCTGCAGACATAATGACGCAGAATATACTCCGTCTTACATCCGTATTCATCCTCTGTTGCCTAGCCAGTTCTAGAAGCTTCTGATCGGTGCCCGGAGGGGCTGGTTGAGTCTTCTTCTCTCTCTTCTCTTCTCTGTTGCCCTCCCACGCTGAGCCCACTATCCACCATTTGCCTCTCTCGTCGGCTATAAATGAAAAAAAAAACTGTTTTAGTTAAAGAAGACCGATTAAAAAATCGAACAAAGACACGGATCATTCTCATGTGAATATCTAAATATTAAAAGAATTAACGAGCATTTTTCAATCATAGTTTACATTACTTGGAATTCATCTAACTTTTACCATACCCAAGATGTACGGAATTGCAATTATTTTCATATACATTTTAATTTTTTTTTTGATTTTTTTTAACTATATCTCTTATTATAAGGTAAGCGTTGTTGGTATGCAAATCATTTTCATCATCAGGTGGTAGAGCATACTATCCTTTCACAGCTTTTGCTGCACTTTTACTGCCACGCTTGTCCGGGGAAGTACCACCGCCGTTTATAAAGTCGATCCGGACATAAAATAAAGTATGCGTGACTTTTGGGGATGCCAGATGGCCATGTCTACTCTTTTCTTTTCCAGATCCTATCCTCACCAAATCCTTAATCCCGACCCATCCTATCCAATAAACCTATTGGATCCAATTTCCCAAGTTGACAACGCACTCGCAACTCTAAGGATGTTGCGTGTGTCCATGGGCGACGATCACTTACTATCAGGTAAACCGTATACTCGTTTGTGTTACTTTCCATAAAAAAAAAATTACGAACACTCCCTGAAGCTTTTTCATTCCATGGGAAATGCCCGAAAGTGGTACCAAATATTCTCATGCATCAAGATCAAAATTAGTAAAAAAGTTTTTTTTTCCATATTTCTTACGACATCACGGTTTACGGATGTGATTTTTGATCAGGGAATTTAATTTAAAGTATAAAAGTATGAATATTCCTTAATGTATCTGATGTTTACATAATCGATCATAAAGATGTAGAATGCAATTTTTCGGTAAAGAAAATAAATTGTGATTTTATCAAATATGGCCGAAACCCGGGTTTTCTTTACGAAAAGAATGTTTGAAACATTCTTTTCGTAAAGAAAACGTCTTGTCTCGTCGTCTTGACGCAATTTGGTACGGTGTGTCATATAATAATGAATATTGTCAATTTAATTTGATAGTTACGGGTAAGCTAGGTATTAACTTAAGCGCGGATCAGCACAGGTCCTAATTTATTGAAAGGTCATTACTTTACACAACCTTAAATAAAAGTTAAGCGGTTAGCCTATTTTTATTTTTGTGTCACCAAAATTAGGGAATTAAAATATTCTAAAAACAATTTTTTTTTATTTCACGAAGATAGCGGATTAATAAATTAGTTAAAATGTATTCAATTCGGATATACAATATGATATACAGTCCCTACGATATTAAAAAAGTATGCAAAAAGTCTGTTCTAGTTGACAGGAACACTCTAGACATTACATGATGTCAGTGCATTCAAATATCCTGACAACTAATCCATTTCAGAGGTGGTAGAGCATAACAACTTCTCACAGCTTTTGCTGCACTTCTACGGCCGTGCTCGCCCGGGGGAGTGCCACCGTCCTTTATAAAGTCGGCATAAAATAAAGTATGCATGACTTTTGGGGATGCCGGATGGCCACGTCTACTCTTTTCTTTTCCTATTGCTATCCTCTCCAAATCCCTAATCCCGACCCCATCCTATCCGATAAACCTATTATATCCGATCTCCCAGGTTGACAACGCACTCGCAACTGTCCGGATGTTGCGTTTGTCTGTGGGCGACGGGATCGCTTACCATCAGGTGAACCGTCTGCTCGTTTGTCTACCTTTCCATAAATTTTTTAAAAGAAAACTTTGTATTCGGTTACCTGAATATCAGTTTTAAACTGATATTCAGGTAACATATGATTTGGCAATAAGACTGATGAGCACTCGGTACTCAATTGTCATCATATTTATTGAATAAAATTAGGGACATAGTTTTAGACCAAATTTTCCAATACATGAATGAAGTGTGGCGGCTGTGACCAGCTGGTATGTGCGAAGCAGTTACCCCCTCCCCTCCATCCTCCGTCACGCGCCGGCCACATCGTGTCCGCTAGGATAAGCGTGAATTACGGAATTATTTTTTTAACTTTAGATTATGTTTGCTTAGTGGCAAATAAATATTTATTTCTAATAATATTTCTATTCCTTTTAATCTCCACTTATAACCTCTTAAATTGTTGAAAATGACTCAACAGATCACCCTGTATACATTAGGATAAATGTACGATAAACACCTCGCGTTTGAAAAGCCCGGTGTCTGCATTTTTTTTTCAAATTCCATATTTTTGGTGCAAAAATAACAAAGCATCATATCACACCGTAGTCGAATATATGAATTAATTAATTTAATGTAGAATGTAATCACGGGTAAACATTGACTTTAGCATTAATAACGACGTGTGCATGAACGTGTGTGTGTGTGAGCAACTCGGCGTGTGTACACGAGTCTATTACCTTTTAACAAATCTTCTAATCGGACGTTCAAAGGTGCCACATAATTTCCTTTCCTCACAACTCCTTTAGAGGCCTTCTTTAGTTCCTCCACGTAGGTCGGCTCATAGTTCGGTATCTTGTTCAGGTTGTTGTTTTTTACGGCCATCAGAACTTCGAGGAGGAACTTTATGCGGGATCTGGAATATAGTATTGGAAAATATAATAAATACCTAATAAAAAGCAACCGGCCAAGAGCGTGTCGTGCACGCACGCTTAAAAAATAATTACCGACAAATTTCATTTTACGGATGACTCTATACCGAGTCTCTATAGTTTTAGTTAAAAATACTTACTTAGAGGTATATAGTACATTTTTTCAAAATATTTCTATAAAAATTTGGGGTGGGGGTTGGAAGATGCTCTATTTTCAATTTTGTAAGATACCTCGAGACTGGGGCGGTTTGATCTACATGTTGTTAAGACAGTTCTTGTCACATTTTAAGAGACCTTTTGTCGACATCCCACACGATGGGGTAAGTCGATTTTTTTTCGTTGTATGAGAAGGCGAGTGAAAAATGTATATAATGGAGAGATCTTCAATATACATCTATCCTTCGTGACAATCGGTGCAGGAACGGCGGAGTACGAGGAGTGCGGACGGACAAACGAACAGACATGAAGAAACTTATCAGGGTTCCTTGTGGACTACGGACCCTAAAAATGGGTATGGTTTTTTGAAAGCACGATGCAAGCAGCAAGTGAAATAAGAACATTTTATGGAAAGGAAGACAAACGAGCAGACGGTTCACCTGATGGTAAATGATCCCGTCACCCATGAACACACGCAACATCCGGAGAGATGCGAGTGCGTTGTCAACCTGGGAAATTGTATACAATTGGTTTATTGGATAGGATAGGTCGGGATTAAGGATTTGGAGAGGATAGGAGTGAGAAAAGGGTAGACATGGCTATCCGGCACCCCTAAAAGTCATGCATACTTTATTTTAAGCCGACTTTACAAAGGGCGGTGGTACTTCCCCGGACGAGAGTGGCCGTAAAAGTGCAGCAAAAGCTGTAAAAGGATATTATGCTCTATTTATTATTATCTCTTATTAATTATCTCGCATCTAATGAGCTGAATATATCTCTACGTATAAGACATTGTTCATCATATCGGCAAGTTCATGAAATAAATATCTCCTCAAAGGTTCCGTATATATACTTGTGTCAGAAGACTGCTTATTAACAAATTTCACGAAGCACTCTCTAGTTTATTCCATTACAAGTGCCAAAACATTGTCAATTCACGCCATAAACTGTTTAAGCTTTAATTCCGATAGCAATTTCGTCCGAATGTTTCTAAAAATTCATCAAGTAGGTTTCAAAATAAAAGTTTCTGAAGGTCTTGATGAAATATATACAACTTACAATTAAAACATGTTAAAAAGATATATTAGCGGAGATTTTTAGGCAGTCTGTTTTCTTTCCGTCGCATAAATTAAAAGACATTAATTTGTTGGCCTCCGAAGGTCGGAAGGACCGGGCCTTTTTTGTTTTACTTTTTAGCTTTTATAAAAACTATTTCTATTTTTGATAACTACTTGTATTTATTTTATTTATATAACTGATTTTGTTAATAATACAAATTAGTTCTTCGTGGTTATCAAAGATCAGAATTCAGAAACTGTTATTAGACCATTACAACATTATTTACCTGTAACGATACTGGCATTTAAATGTCACGATATTAATTAATTAATTTAACATTTTGTTGACCTGGCAGCTTCTGTTTGTGAACGTGTATCACTCACTATGTTTATTAAATATCATCTCTTTCCCGCGGAATGACTCGCGTAATAATGTATATGGTTGCTATGGAAACATATTGCAGACAAATGTCAAAATAAACGTTAAACAGCGACGCCATAGTGACTGTAAGAAGATCGACCAAAAAATAATGTGCGAATTGGCGTGGTCCGTAGTATATTTTAGATTTTTCAGAATTTCTTTGTACCTAAACCGACCCTAAACGACCACTTATATTTTAACAGAAAAAATTGTTCAAGCTGTTTTAAAGTTCACGACAGCTATTAATTTTTATATAAATGAAAAATGTCTAAATACAATTGTGTGTAACAGAACTGTATGTATTTGAAACATGTATAAAAGACTTCTATAAAATATTATATATTTTTTTAAACATCCCACTGCTGGGCTAGGGCCTCCTCTAGAACAAGGGCGTAGTCTACTACGCGGCCCCAGTGCGGATTGGTGGACTTAACACATATTTAAGAAATATTATTTCATAGATATCTAAGTTTCCTCACGATGTTTTAAATTCACCGAAGAGCACGTGGTAATACAGCACTTAAAATTGCAATTAGAAAATTTACAATTTCATTGGTGCCGGCACCGGGGATCGAACTCAGGTTCGCCTCGAGTAAACAGAATTGAAGGGCGCCCGGACACTGAGCTTCCACGGCTCTCACATTAACGTATGAACTATTTTTTTGCATTATTTGTAGTTTGTACTACAGACTGATGTAAAACCGTGAGCGAACTAAGATGTAGGTAGGACAAGTGCAGGTTGAGTCGAAGAAATATTTTATATAAGTATGTTCTGTGGTAACTCTCGAAATTGTGTTCCATTATAAAACAATAAATTTGGAATATATGTAGGTAATATTAGTACAATTTTTAGCATAATAACAGTTTTGTTGTTTATAAGATATACAAATAAAAGTAAAAATTATCGCGAGATCTTAGTTCGAGGCAAACTACTAATTAAAATTATTTTTAAACCAGGAAAAAAATTGTGCCCTATCCTATCACTTCTCAACCGATTTCGAAAGGAGGGTCTCAATTCGAGTGTATTTTTTTTGTACGTATACTGACCAATTTCTCAGGATGGGATGAACGGATTTTAAAAATTATTTTTTTTATTTCAAACAATATAGTTACGACGTAGTCCCACATAATTTTCACGGAAATCGGTCAAACATTTTTTTTTAAATCAAAACTACTGAAATATTTGTTTCACGGACGTTCACTCCTAAGGCGTTCGGAGTTTCTTTTCTAATAAAATAATAATTTCTGTTTTTGTGAAAATAATAATTTACGAAACTACTAATTAGTCAGATACTTGCTACAAAAAAGAAATACGGGTCCATATTCTAGTAACCGAACAAAACAGACATTAAAAACCAAATTTAGGGCGGTACGAATTATTTTGGGACCGCTCGTAAATTAATTTAAAAACAGGCCAACTTCCCTTTAAGAATTTTGGTGTGCTTTTCACAGCTTTATAATTTCGGCCGCTTAATGTTTCGCCTTTCCAAAGTTTGAGAGGAATATGCGATGATAAAATTTATTGACCAATAAATGTTAGTAACAAAGAAATTTTAAAAATAAAGAGATGCGTATTTGAAATGTTTATATCTTTTGGTGGTTGATAGTTGTAGATAAAAAGCGTACACTGCCTTTATGCTCAGCAGTTTGTAATAAAAGTTACTTAGGGGTTAGATGAAATATTTTTTGGGTTCGTCCCGCTTAATAAATTACCCTAAGTTGCTAAGTGGGACGACTGATACCGACTGACTGGAATAAACTACAACACGATGGATGAAACATAGAAAAAGAAAACCTATGCCGTCTTATTACAAGACATGGACAAACATAAGTACCGGGATTAAACAACAGTCTAAAGTTGATTGATCCAGGTGTTTTCATAAGACTATATATAGTACTAAAGATGATTCCAGGATGAGAGAGAAACCTAGTTTTGTTATAAAAAACAATTTTGCACTCGGTTTAGAATGTTCTTAGTGCTTTAGGCTTTATTTAAACTCATTTTCGCTAGTATTTTTTTGTTTGTAATAAATTATGTTTTTTTTTCGATAGTTAATTTATAAAATATTAGAGTAAATAACATATTGCGTTTGTAATTGCACCAATAAGAAAATATGCATAAACATTTATTTCCGTTAAAACTTATGTAGCATAGCATTAACATCAGGTGCATCAAGCTAATAATATTTCAAGCCAATTAAAACGGACGGCTTGTCTTATCTGTCGATCGCTTCTTATGCTCTGTGCCACTTTGAGCTTGAAGAGTACGAATATTTAGCATCTCGATTTGCGAATACACGCAAACAGTAAGCGCGTTAAGAGAAAATTGTTTTGCTTTAATTTCCAGTGTACAGTATGATTAGTCGTATTTTTAATAAAGATCTACGTGGTTAAATTGATTGCAAATGATAATCATCGCATAAAGACATGCACACCATGTATTAAGAATGATGTAGGTTTGCTAAAATTCAAGACTACCCCCGGTGATAATTTCTAAATCGGTCTTCTAGGAAATAAGTATTTATTGCAATTACTGTGGTAAACACTTGTACATTTTGTTTATATCCGTTTTAAGGATAAGTACACAAGTTTTTTTATCACAGAAAGTTACAAGAACCGACTTCAAACGCCTTAAAAGTGTACTTTTGGGACATACTTTTCCGTTATTTTGATTTAAAAAACAAACTACTGAACCGCTTTTTAATGGGACAATTTCGGAAGTATATCTTGTCAGATAAAAAACAGCTTTTAAATTCGGTTTCATAATGGCGGAGATACGCGCGAACCTAAAAAAATCATCATACAAAACATCCGAATTTAGAATCTCTTTATTTTTTGAAGCCTATTAAAAATGAAAATCTCATTAAAATAATCCAAACTGATTTTTCCAATATTATGAATACAAAAATGTTTGATTGTTTTTATAAAATATTAAAACCATCGGTAAGCAGATAAAGTCTATATCCATAACATTGAACGAACACGAAGATTGTCAGAGGCATGTCCTACATTGTCCTACATTGACGTGAATAGCTTAATGGGTAGGTAATGAGTAGGGGATAGTAACATATTTAGGATTGAAGTAGGCAAAGATAGCAAATTGGGCATCCAACACTACTTTTTATACTCCGAAAGACTACGCCTTAAATTATTCGTTGACCCTTATAAAATTTAGCATACGCTTTATCGTGAGCGCAGAGAAAGTATATGATACCTATTATCTAGAAAATTCTTTATTTATATAAAATTAATTTTAAGCAATCCTCCAGCTTCATAATAACTTCTATCGGCTTGAATAAATTACAAAACGACAAGGATTAAGAAAATAGATAAAGTATCAAAATTTAAAGCGTTCCCAACTAGATATTTCGGTATCCTAAAGACAAACGCGAGCCCATGTGGCGCAGGACAGTTGACGATTTAACGATAAACAGTACGTCGTGTACAGCTCCTGTGTTTGTACACTATGTACACAAAGCTACTGTTCCACTGTACTTCTACGTCCCACTTTCAGATGCCACGTGCTCCAAATAAACATATAGAGACCGTGAAATATATTCTAATTCGGGAGTCAGTGGAGGTGTCTCGAATCACCCTTGTTTATAAAGATGAGGATATTTTCGGGTGTGTGTGTTTTGAATTTGACACACTGAAACAATTTGTAGGTAGTGTAAGGATAACAAAGTGTGTCGAGTTGTTTTTAATTTATGTGTATCTTTTTTTTTGTTGGACAGTCGACTCGTTTTATTTAATTCTTTTGCCTTTAATATTTAGTGAATTATATCTTAACCTTTGAAGGTTTTTGGCATTTGATTTTTATATTCAGTTCGTGGTTAATTCCAATTCCTCTATGAATATTAATGATTACATTTTAATTATTATTGTGCTGTGTAAAAAAAATTACGAAACGACCGTTGATTAAATTGTGTTGATCTGCAGGAAACTGAGATCATTGCGTCGCTTTACCGGTGTTTATTTATTTAGTTGCACCAATGCAATATTACCATTGAAACAAAAATAAAAAGAAAAGAAAGTCAAAACATTAGTGTTGCTCCATTTATAGCCATACAAAACCTTTAACATCACGATAAACACGAACATTTATGTGATAAGAATGTTGATGAGATCGGTAATGTCATACAATCAAAATACTATTAAATAATCAAAAGCCAACTTTTGACTTTTCAACTCGAAAAGACAAAAATTGCATATGTCTCATTTTCCTTCTCGTTATCATAAATATACCATTTTTTATGCTTAGGAAGACAAACGAGCAGACGGTTCACCTGATGGTAAGTGATTCCGATGCTTATAGACACGCATCATCACACAACAATCAGACACAGAGAGTGAAACTTGTACTCAAATAAAATGTCGTTTCTCTTATAAATAAAAAAACGCATGGATGAAAGTGAATCAGACTTGACCGCAGCTTTACAATGCATTAATTTGTTAATCAAATCATTGAATTTATGTTAATCCAATCAGAGCATGTTAAGCAACTATTTACTCAATAATAAGTATAAGTTTTGTGATTTTACAATTTAATGCAAAATTTAAATGGAAAGTTTGATGTAAACGGCACGCGCTGTTTAAATAATTGCGAAACTCAACTTAATTTGAATAATAAAACAATACGATAAATTTAATACATCTCATATTATACATTAGAAAGCTGCGAAGTTGGTCATTAGTTGGATTTTGCAATAATGCAAAATTTAAACGTATTCAATTAGTAGTAGTATTCTTGACTATCAATAAGCAAGCGTTACCACTTCAATATTGAATAAACAAATTAGAATTTAGAAAGTGCATTATTTATTTAAATGCTAGTTTGATACTAGCTTAAGTATAAGATTTCACATATTGCTAGTTTTCTAAATTATAAAAAGGTTTTACAGAAAACAGCGAAACCGATTATATAATCAATATTTATTTAAAATTATATCGTCCCAAAATTCCATAATTTCATGAATTCTTGTAATTATATCCCTTCCAATAAATGCAGAACTTTGAATATCGGTTTATAGCTTGCTGAGAAATCAGGTGCATGCATACAAAAAACAACATACAGTAGCATTGAGAAGCCCTTCTTTATAGAAGTCGGCTGAAAATCAGACAAACCTAAATGCAAAAAGGAATTTAAACAGAAGCTTTTTATTCGGATGAGATAACGCAGCAAATGGAATAGACGATAGATATAACTTTCTTGTTTATCTGATCTTTAATCAGTGTCAAGTATATTTGAATATTAGGTTAGGATTGAATACTAAATCAAATCCTCTCTTTCCACGCACAACAATTAGGAAACAAAAAGCGAACTTAAAGCCTATAAGCATTCACCACATTTCTAGTCAGAATTAGTGCAGAATTACTTATTT
The DNA here is from genome assembly GCA_025505425.1 of Graphium colonna. Taxonomy (NCBI): domain Eukaryota; kingdom Metazoa; phylum Arthropoda; class Insecta; order Lepidoptera; family Papilionidae; genus Graphium; species Graphium colonna. Next base: position 11,948 of record JAOCPS010158761.1, read on the forward strand.
TCTCTAGAGTATTGTTTTTTTATACTTCACGTTCCAATTAGCAACTTATTCCTTAAACAGAGCTATAACACTAAAGCCCATCTTCAAATTATTAACAGTGCTGTACCTAAATTCTTAACAAAATCCTACCTACTAAACAATAACTTTTTCATTGTTCGCCTCTTTGTCCCGCTTTCTATTTCCATGAAAACATCAAATTTACAGTAATCTCTGCATCAAGTTATGCAGTTAGTTATATAGTAAAATGGTTCAGCGCTGGTGTGGTTTGTAGCACATGGTCACCATCAGGCCAAAAGAGCCCCCGAGATGACGGCACCAGCGCCGCCCCGCATACTAAGAGCGCCCCCCGGAACCGCGTACCGTTGCTCCTCTGTGCGCCGAATATCTTATATTCAAATGGGCTATGGCCCAATGACTGATATCTTGCCCCACTCACTGTCGTGGGTTCAAGTCCGGTTTAAAGTGACACTTTTTAGGGTCAACGGGACGGTAGTCAAAGGCAAGCATCTCAAGATCTGTAATAGGTAGACAGTTGAAATTTTCACTGAATATATACACATTCAGTGAAAACTTTTATATGTCACAGCAACAACGGAAATACTTCCGTTGTCGCTATGACATATAAATATTAAGATATTAAAAGATGATCCCATACATGAAACAAAAAAAATGTCAGCGAATCCAATTCGCATTTGCCGGGTTTTTATTTAAACATATTAATACCCAACTAATATTATAAATACAAAAGCATAAGGATACTAGATAATTGTAATTGTTTGTAGAAATTATCATCATAACCAATAGTCATGGTGGTAAATCGTTTTTATGATATCATGGTGCGTAAAGTACCGAAATAGGAATGAAGGACAAGTATCACTGAGAGAATCCTCTACTTACCACAAACTGTTTCCAAGTCATCTTATCTTAAAATTATTATTTTTTTTATGGAAAGGAAGACAAACGAGCAGACGGTTCACTTGATGGCAAGCGATCTCATCGCCCATAGACAACCGCAACATCCGGGGGAGTTGCGAGTGCGTTGTTAACCTGAGAGATCGGATATTATGGGTTTATTGGATAGGATGAGGTCAGGATTAAGGATTTGGAGAGGATAGGAATAGGAAAAGAAAAGGCTAGACATGGCCATCCGGCATCCCCAAAAGTCATGCATATTTTATTTTATAACGACTTTATAAAGGGCGGTGGTACTACACTGGGCGAGCACGGCCGTAGAAGTGCAGCAAAAGCTGTGAAAAGTTGTTATGCTCTACCTTTAAAAGTAAGAAAGAAGTATCTTTTACGTTTGCCATTAAAAAAAGTAATTGTTTCTAAAAAGGTTATGTTTTTTGTGACCAGTAAGAGAAATTATGATTAAATTAGTATAAATTGGTTCCAAATGTTATAATATAGGTTTTAGTGTCGGCTGCATTATATGACGTCATTCTTTAGGAAATTAAACGGAATTTTGTCCCTTACTTCAAGTTGTTAAGTGCACGTGAAAGCATAATAAATTTATGCTCAAAAATTAATCAGACACCTAGTGATTAAAACTTAATAACGTTTTCCATTAACATTATCATTCTACAGCACATCGCCATTACTGTCAGTTGGTTCAAATTGATTTCTTATATACAGGGTGATTGGAGAGTCACCTACGGAGGAGTCATATTAAAGGAGAGCACTCTGTACTCGATTGAAATCACATTTATACAATAAAGTTAGGGTCATAGTTTTGAGTAAAATTTTCCAACAAATGAATGAACTGTGATCAGCTGGTATGGAGACCGTCGACCTCCTCCTCCGCCTTCGTTTCACTCCGGCCACGCCGTGTTCGCTCAGATGAATATGAATTAGGTAATTTTTTTTAACTTTAGATTATGATTACTCAGTGGTAAATCAATGTTTATTTTTAATGATATTTTTATTCTTCATATGTGATCCCCACGTTTTAAAGTATTGAAAGTGACTAACCAACCAAAAATCAATCATCCTGTATAAGGTGGCGGACTTTCGGCGGGTTCCTTAAAATTAGTGGGCTAGGGACAATTATCCATATTTAAGGCGTAAGTCTAATTGGGACACAAAAGTCGCGCCGCCGGCCTCTGAAGCACGTGCGATCTCCAATTACAAGACCAGATAATAATTTAAGACGTTATTACTTAAACAATATACTTAGATACTTAGGATCATTCGTAAAAACAAAGTTGTTTCTTAACAAAGAAAGGAATAAGTATGAATGCCGGCAACATACTGCTTTAAGGATACTTGATACCTGTTTAGGACTTATTGGTTCCCAATAAGAAATATTCAACTATTAACGATGTTACTTCTTTATGAAATAGAATGCTTTGCATTTGGACAAGTTTATTTCATATTAGTTTTTTCTTCTTATAAAAGGGGAATGTTCTCAATCCGACAGTACGTTGAGATTTTTTTGTATGTATGTTTTATGATTTCTCCGGAAGTTATGAACCGATTTTTAAAATTCTTTCTTATTTAGAGTGATATTGTTACATATCATTTTCATGAAAATCGGTTTAATAGTTTATTTTCTAATTTTTTTTTTATTGAAAGGAAGACAAACGAGCAGACGGCTCACCTGATGGTAAGTGATCCCGTCGCCCATGGACACACGCAACATCC
>JAOCPS010158872.1:0-14590 GCA_025505425.1 Graphium colonna
ATCGCGGTTTATTTTTAAATTTTATCACCCGACGTTTCGAACCCTTTACAGCGTTCATGGTCACGGGTAGGACTGCCCGTGACCATGAATGCTGTAAATATAAATAACGATAAAATCCGTTATGTTGTTTAATTTAAAATGTCAAATATTCGCGTAAGTCTTAGAAATTTATATGTAGTTTTAAAAAATTATCAATATAAATGTTTTTATATACGCAATCAAACCTTTGAATATTTATTCTGGTTACCCATATTGTTTAAGCCCGTTTCGTAAAATTTTATTTGTATTCTAAAAATTCAAAGCATACATAATATTCTAAGACCTCATTCCAAACATCGTTTAAAAATCCAGTCTTGTCAGCAGTAATGTATGCATATATCTATTTATGTTAGCAAATATAATAGAAGTTGACCTTTGCTAACATATTTTTGAAATATTTTCTTTTATAAAAGAAGAAAGCGACAAAATCATCTGTAATCAATAAAATAAGTGAAAAAGGTACGTGTAGTAACAATTTCTGAGAAAAAAGATATCTACATTTCATACCAAAAGAGAGAGAATATAAGGCAAATGACTATAAAAAGTTCGTAAGCAACTTACTTGGAAACTGACAAAAGCACAAAGACTCTATTAGATCTACTCTTTTGTGATGGTAATATTATAATGTCAGATACACTAACAATTCAGTTAAAGAACGCTTCAATTTATAATAAAAAAGTGGAAACAAATGATGATATGTCTTCAAAATAATCAAGATCCATCAGTGTTATTTTTTTGTATAGGGTCATTGCGATACACAAAACCTAGATACACAATTAGCATCTCAAAAACCTACGCGGCATAATGTCAAATTTTGCACACTTTTTAACTAGGACAGCTTCTATGATAATTTTTCGATGTGGATATTTCTTTGTAAAAATAACTCTACGTCCTGTACATAATATTGAAATTACCATAATTTATTTCTTAAAGTTACACAAACTAGAGTATTTCTTGATTGTTATTTTTATTCGAGGTAGTTTATGTATCGTGTTATATATTTATGTGTTACATAAGTTACAAAAAGGCCCCTTAAACTCTCGGATTTATCCATCCCATCAGGCTATAAGATCAAGGGACTAAAGAGTGCATATTTGTTATCGTCTACACTTGGGCACTATAATATTTACTGAAGTCTTGGCAGATCTCTGAGTAGATTTGATTCTCTGATGCCATTTTTAAACACATTAAAAAAATGCATCAGAGAAAACTGGACCCGTTTAAAAGAAAAAAAGATAATATGTGTGAGTGCTGGGGTGAGATAACCGATAACAAACCTCAACTCACAGCTTTGAAATTATATATTATAGCAAGAACAACTTAAAGATATTATCCTAAATAACAACAATAAAGTAAAAATTGTGAAAAAAGATAAATAAGGCATTGTTTAAGCACGAGATGTATGATCTAACAAAAGAAGAAATAGGTGATGCTGATCGCTTACGTTCACCATTCGGTAAGTACCTTATTTGTTAATAATATATGACATTTATTGATATTTATCACTTGCAATCTTGTCGTTAAAACTTAGCTTTTTAATATTTTATACATTAATAAAACATATTTATTTCGTTGTGAACGCTCAGGAAAAACAAATTAATATTAAATGTAGTAATATAGGGCAATTACAGTTAACAAATATATTGGTCAAACCGCCCTGACCCAATTATTAAAGAAACAAGACAGTCACCAGACTAATTATGACACCAATCAATGTCTAAAATTTGGGACGCCACACCCTAAATGACATGTCTTTATTCTGCTCGTCCCAAAAAGTTTAACGCAACAAACGTGGACGTAGATAGACTATATATATATAAGAATGGTGTCACTTAAATTATACGTTTTTAAATTTAAAATAATTATACATATTTGTAAGACCTTATAAGTGCTCATTGCTAAAACCAATTTAATATTGTAAGGTTTATATGTTATCTGTGTGATTTTTAAAACTTACGCGAATAATCGATGATCCGTGGCACCTACTAAAAGTGTAATGATTTTATTTCTAAATTAAAGTATTTGTAACGTTTATTTATAAAAAAATATATCACTTTTCTTTCTATCTTTTAACTGCGCCTGCTTGCTTTGATAGTATTAGAGATCCTGCAGTGGTCGAAATTCGACCTTCTTTTTGAAAATTTTGTAAATGTCATACCTGTCACTTCTCGTTATAAAGAAGAAATCACACGATTGTTAATGTAATGTTTAGAAATGGCATGATAGTGTGTGTAATGATTTTTTTATATAATAATGTATTTCTTATGCTTTACATATCTTTCTTTCTCCATGTACAATTTAACTGTGTCAAGCTAATATACAGTCACATTTATACTGTAGGATATATAAGATCCCAGAGGTTCGCCTTTGGCTCAGTGCAGACCTCTCATTATTTACCATTTTACTCTATCCAAAAAGTGTGTGATAGTAGACTAATATCACAGTCTTATTTATGAATATTTTTTTTATTAAATTTTTTTGAATATGACTGAGTTTGCTAATTGTCAGAGTCAGTGCTCAGACAGTCAGAGCAAAGAAATGAAAACGTACCAAAAATCTAATTTATATTTGCGCCTTATATTTAAAAAAAGACTAATTGTCCTAAACTTGGATTGGATAAACTCAAATCTCTGAGTACATATTATATTTATTATTAATATTGTTTCACATAATTTGCTTCAGCTTTAAATATTTCTACATATTCTAAGAAACCCATAATTAGATTAATAAAAAAGGTTTGGAAGAATCGGCTCAAACTAGACAAAAAACAAGTCAAATGAATTCTTGGATTCAACTATGAAGAGCAGTGTTTGTTTTATATGACAGTTACAAACTGCTGTCTTTGATATTTGATATATTTGGGTATCAAACACGGTGTATGGACTTGTTTTTGAAAACTATCTATTTCAAGAAACGGTTTGACACAATATTTAAACTCCTAACGTAGCTCATACTTTATATGCCAAAACTAAGTTTAACATTAAAAGCAAAATACATTAAAAAGTAATATATGTAGAATAAGTCTACACTGAATAAACAATTGTATATTGCTGTAGTATTTTTTCTCTAGAAACTGGCTAGCAATTACTACTTTGCATACGGTAAATATTAGGGCAGTATAAAAGGTTATTAATTCTTGGCTTAAAATCACTCATGTTGTACTCATTTGAGGAAGCTGATGTCATAAAACTCGCTCTATGCCATTGCTGTAGACAGAACGGAGAAGGCAATTTTAACTTAGTTTATAGAAGTTATCACAAATGTTATATTATTGTTTACAGAATTATTTGATATAACAAAAGTTTTCCCAATTAAATAACAATCAGCTTTATATGTATTTGAACAAAATAAGGAAATTTTCCTAAATGAAAACAAAAACAAAAATATTACTTAACAATTATAATTCACATTTCGTTATTAAAAAGTAAGTTCATGTCCGATAATTTGTATATAAAATGTGAGACATCATACACTTTATTTAATTAAACCTGAATCTAGTGTGAGCATCGTACAGCAGTTATCGCATTTTAACCATATTTTAAAAAGTATTTATATCACAAAACTAACAAAATACCTCGTCATCATAAAACAAAAAAGTAACAACATACTATTTACTTACAGTGTTTCCAGGAATATATGTAATAATAAACATAAAAACCCTATCGTTCATTTATTATTTGCAGCAAGTTATATATACGATTTCAAAAAAGGTGGATTATAAATAGAAATAGCAATTCAAGTCCAATACTGGTGGATAAAATAATCGCCCGTGAATAAGTTAGTCAACTAAGTGCAAACCAATTTAGGCGAAATGCAGAAACTACATTACGAACTGGTTTCTTTCGTGAGTTCAGGAGCTTCTAGTTTCACGTCATAAGTTTATAATGGGATTTTGCTCAAATTGTTACTCATATTTTGATGGAACACTACAATTTATTTGGTGACACAGCGACTGTTAGGTACAGATATAGTTCAGCTTAACGCTTGCTTGGTGAAGGGTAGACGCTACATGCAAAGTTTACTGCTATTAAATAACATGTAAATTATATTGCATGTGTGTGCCGGTTTGAAAGTAGTAAAGTATTCGAATCCATTATATTGTTGAATACTATTAGTAAATATATCCTATAATAAAAGTATGATTATACTAAAATATCTTCATTGTTAACGCGAAGTATTCTCTTGATTCGTTACGTACCTATTTAAGTGCTGACAGAGCTTGTGAGACAACACTTCATCCTGAATTCTCGTCGAACCCATAGCGAAGTACTATGCTTATATTCCTGTTAACAAGTAAGCGTTGTGAATAATTAAAAAATTACCATTATCAATATGAATTTCAACAACTAAAAAATTCTAACGCTACTATTATATTAGCGGTATTTGTTTAGTCAGACTAGTGTGGTATATCTTTATTTAGTATTTATTAATATTTGATTGAACTCGTAACTTCGTACTTGCAAAATTCGGTATAGTAAAAGATCGATTTTTTAAAATTCAAGTTAAGATTTCTGTACTTATTTATTAATTTAAGCTTTTTTGTTTCATGAAATGCTACCTTTACTAAAAGTGAAATAATAATAAAGTCTCGCATCGTAAGTTCATAAAAATAATCGTAAAATACATATTAAAAGTAAAACGAAAAAAAAAATTTGTCGTTATATAACTGTTGACAAGTTGAATGAAATGGAGCTGACTCCGAATAATGGGCAAACGAATTATTTCAGCTAAAGAGCATGAAACTGTACAGTGTAATGAAATTTTATTACAAGTGGAATCTTTATGTTACTAGTTTCGATGAATAATTAGACAACATTTTTACTATTTACACCCACAAGGGAATGTTAGAAAATGCATGTAATAACTTATCTTTATTACTAATTTGCCGTGTTACCTAATTTGGACTAAAATACTTTCTTATTGTTTAAGAGCTAAAATAAATATATTCAATACAAAAATTACCACCTTACACAGATTATAAAATCTGTCCTTTAAACATAGCTGGTATTTTGACTGCTGAGACATATGAGTGATTTCCGTTAGAAGAACTCGTTAATTTGTTGAATGAACACTTTCGAAGTGTATTTTATAGTTCACACAGCCTCATTAATCATATGAATTTATATTTTTAATTTATCTACAAAAATATAAGCTTACGTAGCTAACAAGGTTTACGATATTTTTTTTATATTCCAAAGTTTGAAATAGCATGCGGATGACAAATTGTGGCATATATCACTATTAATATTATAAATGCGAAAATGTCTAGGTTTATATGTATGCTACGTATTCACGTTAAAACAGCTGAACCAATTTTATTAATTTTAGCGTCATATATTCGACTTTGAAGACGATCATAGGCTATAGTGTTTTGTTTTTACGTATAATACGACTTACTTATAATTGAATTATATACATACATACATTCGGAAACGTAAGTGAAATGGACTATATTTCACTTACGTTTCCGAATGCATGTATGCATTGTTGCACTTACAATCCTGTTAGGTGCTACCATTGCAAAAAACGCACATCTTGCCTTTGAGTTGAAGAGCGACCATTTGTACCCTCCACTCCCACCAACTTTTTCTTCCTAATCCATAATTATTTCGTAACTTGTCCTGCGCACAGCTTTATTTCAGCCATCATCTAAGGCTGGTGGCCGCAACAAAACTCACCTACAGTGAGAAGTATGCGGATGCGATGTTCATCCATTGGCACCTGCCTACCTTATTTATTTATTTAAACTTTTTATTTACCCTTCCGACGCATGTGTTATCTTTCTTTTCGGGCAATTGGGTGATCAGGCTGCATTGCCCTAATCCAACCAAGAAACAATAATACAAAGTTGTTGTCCCCCCGCGGGATTCGAACCCATGACCTCCGGTTTACAAAGCAAGGGATTTAACCGGCGTTGAATTTTTTTTTTCACTTTCATGTCTTATCCACAGTGACACAGTTATATATAGATAACAATGCCAGTATGACAACATAAGCGTCAAATGGTTATGCCCTGAGGAAATGTGTTTCACTCAGGTGTGAATATTCGATAATGTTGTTTATTTTATACTACCGTGAAACTGATAAACAAGTTCAGTGACATTATTCACCAAAATTAGTAAGTGATTAGATATCAGTGTTTGGCATGTAGGTGTTTAAAATTATTTTGCAAGGAGTTACTATCGACTCGAGTTCAGCGACAGCGTGACCTAGTTAGCCGTCAACGGCATATTCCTGGTAACGGCTTGAACAAATTTAAATTTAAATGGGTAGTTCAAAAATGCATGGTGAAAACTTCATAAGCACCCATGAATTGAAATATTAAAAACAGGATTGTTTAACATTATACTTTATGTTCTTATATTTCCTATAAAAGGTTTTTTAAAATAATTATTTATTCTTCTATATTAATTATATCTTCCTCATTAACATTAATTTTATTGTTTCTATTCAAACACTAGAAAAAAAAATTATTTTCTTTTGCCAAGGCATAAATTCTTTACAATTTTCATTTTGATTAGTAAATGTCAAGATTTGTTTGAACATCATTGTAAGGTACTACAGCGTAAAAACTCCGATTTGAGCAAAAAGTATATGAAACCTAATAACGTATACATTTGTAGTGATAAAATTCAAACACTAAAAATCAGCAAAACCAGTACAAAAATATAGTATAATTTATCTTTAAGAAAAATGAAAAATGTGCAATGTATTTTACTGGAATTAGGTCATCTGTTCCAGTAATACTTAATCTAAATCTTTTCGCATTAGATCTAGAGCGGAAGGTTTAAAGTAAACATTGGCGAATTTATGGAGACCGGAACATAAAACAAAACAATGGTAAAATAAACAAGCATGACGGTATCTCTTTCTCGGGAGTATCGAATATACATAAGTAGGTAAGATACTGTGGAATCAGTATGCAATGCGACATCTGTTTGTCGTTAAACGTCAACAATTTACCATGACGTTAACGATAGAACGATGCGAACACATACCAGAATATCTTCATTATTCTCTTTTGCATCACTAATAATTTTCCTTGTTGATGCAATTTTGTTATTTTTACTTTTGCTGCTGTTTAAATTGTTTCTATGTCTCAATTTTTATTATATATGAAGTGGCGATGTGCCAATGTTTTTTGAAATTACATTCAGTGGTAATATACATAGTGTGCAAAATAATATTTATTTCCACTACATTAAACATTTTATAGATTTATGACAATTTTTATGAGAACATGACATAACATTTGTTATTTTACGCAATTTGCTTATTAACGAGAACTTCAGTATTTTAGAGGTCAAGCCTCTAGGGCTGTTTGGTTCATGGACGGGTATTTATTATCTTTGGCAAAAAGTTAATACACAAAATTGTATAAGATTTTTTTCTTCCGTTAACTGGATTTTATATTCTTATATTGTGATTACTGCCATGAAAATAAACACAATCTATCTTTACACTTAATTCTACAATTATAAAATTGGCTGATATTTACATTCTTCAAATCAGTATAAGTTTTAAATGATATAAATATTTTTTAATAAAACGACAATAATATTTTGAACTCTTCGTAAATGGCAATGAGCGCGTGTTACAGTACGTTAAAAATCTTAGAGACGACTTTCGCTTTATGTATTCTACGACTTTCCTTTTTAATATACTATTTTTTATTATGTATATAGGGACAAAAGTTAACAATCATTTTAAAGTGACCTCTATTTTAAGTAAAGGATTATTTTTAAATATCATTAAGCTATCATATAAACAAATTATTTACGTATAATTTTATTCTCTGGAAATATTACTCAAAATAAAAAAATATTGCGATGTAATAAGCGTGATTTTATTATCGTCGTTAGAGCTACATGTTATAATACCATCTTATAAACTTTAATCCTACATGGTCAAAGAAAATACTAACAAATTTATATTTCTTCATTCTGGAGCTGATGATAAGATCAACAATGTTTGCTGTTAATTTAGTAAAGGTTTATGTAAGATTTTGTAAGCTTGCTTTATGTGATTTTTATCACTTTAAGCTATAATTTTAGAAGTAACAGTATTAATTAGTATTTTCTCTTTCTCTTTAAAAAAAATGTACCAGGTTTTTGCCTTTTCTTCGATCTTTTGTCTACAATTCATTGAATGAATCGGTCCCCGTTAGCACTTAATTAATTTATGGCCCTTAATTGCAGACTCGCAACGCACTCAAAGTTAAACAAGACAATTAAAAAGTTTCCTCAGTAATTTATTGAAGACATGTAATCACGACAGTAAAATTAGATATCGTCTGGTAAAAATTCGCAAAACGGATATTATTAAGTCTGTACAGCCATATTGCAACTGTATTTTTGCAAATATATAAGAAGATTAGTTTTGGTTGATTTTGTGTTTTGTTTCTGAAAAAAACTTAATTTTAATAGGTGATCAAAACTATAAAGAATATTATTATATTTATTCTACTAGTACAAAATATTTTCTAAATTACTAAGTAAATATGGGACTGCAAGATAAACGGGTGATATGTATGAAAGAGAAACCAAATGGATATTGTGACTTTGTTGTGTTACTGCAAATCTACATAAATATTTTGTCGTCCTATTCGCATATCGGATTGCTTTCTTAGAAAAAAAAAAATATAATGTGTTGCTTTGAATGTGCGATTAATAGAATTTTGGTGGGCGGAGTTAAGAATGGGCAACTTATGCCATTATTTGTGTTTGTCTTGCGAACGGTATGCATCTAAAGTGCTTATTATGCCGTAAGAGGGGCCGAACTTCGTTGGCTACATGCAACTTTTGAACGTAAAGCATACGTTTCAAGGTTTAAAACATTGTTAGGAAAAAGTACACCGGGACAGGTGATAAAAATTTTAATCTACGTTTATATAATAAATCATTTTCATAACAGTAATGTATATCAATATTATACTATAATGAATATGCGTTACTGTTGTTAATAATAACAAATATACGAAAAAAATCGTATATTTGTGTTTATTAACAACAGTAAACAAAGGGTTTTTGTCTTTATTTCCCTGCGGGTTGCACACTGACGGTAACTAAAAATAACAGGAAATTTATTTTAAAGCATGTGCCTTAAGGTAAGCAAAAGAATTTTTAAAATCGATCCGTAAATCACGAATTGTAATTGAAAATCTCCTTAGTTTTTGGAAAATGTTACAAATGTATCTAGGATTTATGACCAAGTAATACACTTACGCATCTAATTAGGTGATACAGTCTGGCAACATTGTAAGTTAACACTAACTGTTACCTTGTTAGCAACCGTAGGTAACGTAAAGCTTATTGATAACAAAATCTGTAACATTAATAAAAGGCAAGATTAAAATGGAAAATATCGTTACCATATTATAATATTCTTATAAATTACTAAGACGAGAGAATTTTAACTGGAAAGCTATCCTTTAAGGAATACAATAAAAGTTATTTATTAAAAACCTTGTGCCAAAATTATGCACGTTCACCTAACCAACGTATACTAAATCAAATATTACTAAAATATGTCACGCAGACAAATTAGTAAACATAACTCAAGGAATACATTTTTTTTACTTTTACTGAAAGAAAATTTTGTTATTAAATTTTAAAAGCATTCTAATGCTTTGTTCAGGTACCTATTAGAAAGCTAGATTTTATTTTTTTAAACATTTATATTGACATTTCTAAGGTTTCTATTTTTTTTTATTTCTATGCAGTATTACAGAAAGAATAAATAATTTTTAAAAATCGTCAGGCGATCGGGCTTGGCAACCTGTGCTGGGCGATCTGGTGATCATACGCTGCACCGCGACTTTAAACTTTAATCATTTATTTAAAAAAAAATGTAAGGTTTTTGACGTCAAAACTGCTGAAACGAGTGAACACGTTATCAGTGGTACAGATTAGTAATAGAGTACCTTTCTCGACTGCCTCTGTAGAACATTGTTATAAGCCTTGCTTTGTTCGAGACCTGTGGGGGAACAATAACTTTGTGTTATTGTTTCCCAGTTGGATTTGGGTAATGCGTGCTGATCACCCGATTGCCTGGAAAGAAAGATGATGTATGCGTCTATTGGGCATGTAGAAAATCGATCTTGAGCCTGATCGCTCTCCGATAGTGTCGAATACAGGCTTTAAGAGTTAAGTAACAGAGATTGCACCTGTGTCTGCGCATACACTTGTAGACTATAATATTCCCTGCGCAGTTGGTTGATCTCTGAGTAGAATGACCGCCGTGACTGAAATTCAGTCAGCAGCAGAATATCTTAAACCTAGTAAAAGAATATCAAATGGTTTACCAGCCTGGAAACATGGCTTATCATCATAGATGTATTACATAATTACACCTAGATTACACAGTAATAAAAAGAAACCAAGTAAAGAGTGAACGAACACAAAATAAAGTTACAGGCATAGCCTAGTGTAGGGGTCAGTCATAACCGAAAATTTACAGTAAAATAAAGTTTTTTTTAATATGAAATAAATTGACATTAATAAGAGCGAAGCCGCTGACAAAAAGTAGTAATTTAAATAAGAAAGCACTAATTATTTTCTATATTAACTTCAAGATAATATAAATTCCAAAATTTTATTATCTATTTATTTTTAAAAAATTGGTAATTTAATGTTTTACAAAATTATAAGCGTTGATAGAAAGACACTTTAATTATATCTTTGGAGTACATAATCTGTTTAGCGTTATATTAGGAAAGCGTTATATTGATTCTGAAGTCCAAAAAAATTCTAATAACAAAAAAAAGAATAAAATTTTATTACTTCATAGAACCTGTCGAAAGTTCTTAAGCTTATTCCAAGTTTCAACTTTTTAGGAAACCCACAGAACGGTAGTCAGTATGTATTTAATGTATCTTGAATGTGATTGTTTGATAGTTTAGGTATTTTAAATAAAGTTTCAACGTACTTGGATAAACATAATCTTAAAGCAGCAGTATCATAACCATATATTTTCCACATCTTTATCTTAGTTGTCTTATCATCATTTATTATTAGTCACCGTGGATAATAATTAAGACTAGAAAACTAAATCTTTTCTAAATACTTAATTCGTGCCCTAACTAGCACGTCTTTGTACGTTTTGAATTCTCAGTTAAGCTCTGGGGTTTACTTCATTTAAACAATTGTGGTTTAAATTTAAGACTCCCTAGCGGTGAACGTGTCAAGAGTTAGAGAGTTCAATTAGAAAACATTCTGTATTTCGTTTCACCTGATTTATATTTAATTCCCAAGAGAGTATTTGTGTACCAAATATTCAAAAATTAAGTTAATGTACAAATTATATTTCTGTAACTTTACCGGATATCATATGGTTACCATTAACTAAAACATAGAGTTCTATACGTATTATTAGATTTTTATAAACGCGAAACAACTTTTGTATCTCAGATGCAGATGTAATAAATCTAAATTCTTTTTATAACTTATAAGGTTATTCATATGTTAAGTTCTTTCGTAGGCAGGGTTGTTTTTTGAAATGTAGCCTAATATTCACAGCTAGTACAGAATAGGTACTATATAACTAATATGTGAAAAAAAAAGTTTTTTTTACATACTGTCCGCTTTTTGTTCTTTAAAATCCTAACGCATGGAACAAATAAACAAACAGTTAGAGTGTGAGTGAGTATCGTTATACTTACTCACACTCTAACTGCTTGTTTATTTCTTCTTTCATACACTTACATGTAAATATACATTAACACTTCCGAGAATGTGCTTAGTACTGACGCGTCTCATTCATTGTTATTATTATCAATGACCGGCGCGTACTATGTAAACATTGTCCATAAATTAAGGTTATTTTGAAATGTGAATAAATAAGTTATTACGTCAATTTTTAAAATCTACTACTACTCATTTGTCGTTATTTATGTAATATATGTCGTTATTAGAATTTATTGTGACATTTTGGACATACTTTGATAATTAACCTGGTATGAATATATTGGTTATGAATATCCTGTCAAATCATTGTTTTTTTCTTGGTAATCATCCTACGTCACATTTTGATGGTCACATTTCAATGGTCAAAAAGACGTTACTGCTGTCGGAACATTTAAAATATCTAAACAGTCAATATACATCAATTTTCCTCACACATAAGTCATTTCTTTCTTAGTAATTACTTTTCTACAACTAGCAGTGAAAAAATAAATGTCTAGATCGCCGCAAAAAATACTTTAAAAGCTTAAATTCAGGTTAAATGTTTGTATTATAAAACTAGCCCGAGATATCTCTTACGAAAACATTTCTTCCAATATATCTATTTATATAAAATATTTTTATACATAAAATTAATTTCGAATTGGTGATTAACCTATGGATTTTTCTTAATTTTTGTTACATAAACCTATTGCGACCGAGCAGTGACATTTTAAAGAGAACACCGAATACCAAATCATTATTCATTTACTATGGGCTTAAAAATGTTTTAATTTAAGTTTTTATATTTTATTAATCCACCGCAAATAAATTCTAATTATATAAAAATAAAAATGCAATAACAAATATTGTTCACCACCCATATATGAAAAAAGTCATACTCCATTAATTGACAAAAAAATTACAAAATCACATTAGCAATAAAATTGACGATTAAATAAGAACTTTTTAAACCACATTGCCGAAGTACAGCGATAAGGTTGCCTGCTATACTGTCAAACTGCCTAGAGGCAGTTTTGCGAAAGAAACGAGATTAGAATCTCGTTTATTTCCCGCAGTTTTGCACGTGTTCCCTTATGCAACAACCAAACCTTCTAAAATCGAATTGTGTACCGCTTTAATATTTTGTCCAACAAGTCGGATTTATTAGTAAATCAGCGCTAGCTATTATCCAAGTACTTATTTCGTTTCGTATTAAAACCGCGTATCAAGTTGTTCATATACATGTAGCGTCGGTCAGGTGGCAACTGCCTATTAGTGCTAATTTCATTCATACCATCTATTTATCGTAGTCAATTCGCTAATATATTGATTTGTTCGCTTAACCCGCATTTAAAACTCATACAAGTATCTAAAATTTTGTTGGTTAAAATTGCGTAAACACCCCCTTTTTGTCGTTTGAAATTACGTAATAATATAATCAATATCCAATTTATAATTTAATAATAATAACCAATTTCAAGTCGTTGTAGTTAAAATTATGCTCATTAAATTGTATTGGGGGAATGGTTACGCTGTTTTAGTCTTTATGGATCCATAGATCGATTTTTATTAGTTGGATTGTAGCGTCCTTTTTTTCCGTTCCTTTCCTGCACAGTACTAGTATGAGCGAAAAGGACTAGCCCCGCTATCGCTCCGCAAATTTCATTCGAAGAAACTTGAAAGGAGTGCTGAAGTTCGCGCTGGAGGTGTCCAGAAAAGCAAGAGAAAACCGGTGAAGGAATAAAAGGTACTGTGTACCTCCTTTTAGCAGAACTGCCTTTAATCTCGTTTGTTTCCCGCAGTTATGCACGTGTTCCCTCGTGCAACAATCAAACCCTCAAAAATTGAATTGTTTTCATTGTCCGGTTTAACAAATATAATAAATTAAGATTCCATGTTTGTTTTAATAAGACTACTGAGAAATGATGATTTTTACAGAGAATAACTATTTGTAAATATTGATATTAACATAAATATGATGTCAAAATACGATGCATTGTTACATGGGTGGATTATATTTTAAATATCTTCATAAAATATGTAATAATATTGCAAGCCACTTTTATTACTCAGTGCTAAAAGCATTTCAGTGTTTTATGAGAGACTTAGAACATCGATCTTAAAAACGGAATGTAAAAGTTTAGTTTTCATAATACTCTTTATGTTTATATTTTACGTTTGATCTGCTACTAAAAATTCCTTAATTATGAACTAGCTTCAAAAAATTATTGTGGATATCAATTCGACTATTTTTTTTATATTTGTAAATGTATTATTCGAAGATACCTGGGTCAACTTCAAAAGTTTTTTTATGAATTTTCAATAATCGAAAAGAAATATTTGTACATAATTTCAAAAACCAATTTTTGGATCTTCAATATAAATCGCTCCACCAATTTTCGTGACAATCAGTGCAGAAACAGTGGAGTACGAGCTCGGACGGACAGACATGACGAAACTATAAGGGTCCATAGTGGACTACGGAACCCTAAAAATGGAAAAATTATATAACAAATGGCTACCTGCTGTAGTGTTTGAATAACTTTGTTTGTTATTTATGATAAAAATAATGTCATTAGACAACAATTACAGTTTTGTGTAAATAACAATTGGATTACCATGTAATAAAATGAAACTGACAAAGCAACATATAATGTAGACATTTATTATTAGATTTTTACAATAAATATTCATTGTTTGATACATTTTTACATCAAAACAGGTCAACTGTATTATAAAAGTCTTGTAATAAATAGAGAACAATAATTTTAATTATCAAGAAACTAATACAATTACTTGCTTTTTAGCCTACATACGAGGGCGGCACTGAAAATTTCGAGAATCAAGGATATGACACAACATTACTATTTAAAAATGTATTTATTGCT
>JAOCPS010158980.1:0-14588 GCA_025505425.1 Graphium colonna
ATCCCCTAACAACCTGCAAGCAAATATATGAGCGCACGCATAAGCATGCGTTAGGCACCTCCCTCTCTTCCCACACTACTTGTGCGTGCGCTCTCGTGCACGATCACGCAGACAAAACCACCACCAAGCGATAAACATTCATCATGAGTCAACATCCTGACTCAACGAACGCTGTTCGTAGAGACAACATCCTGAGGATGCTCCGGTGTCGGGGCGAAACGTGCGTCGAGTGTGAAGGTAATAACCTGCATGCTGTTGAGGGATTCCGCATGGTCTTGCTAACATTATCGCTTAGTAGTAGTTTTGTCTGCATGATCTTGCACGAGAGCGCACGCACAAGCAGTGTGGGAAGGGAGGGAGGTGCTTTACACACGCTTATGCGTGCGCTCACATATTTGCTTGCAGGTTGTTAGGCGATTTTTTCGCACAATGTTGCTAATTAAACGGTCTTATAGAATTGAATATTATTTTACACAAATTATCACAGTTTTAATAAATATAAGGTTCATTATTGTATGCACTTGATTACAACATTTCAGTTAAAACAATTTATACGAGTGATGTTTACATAACACACAATAACTTTTATAATGCGTTCGAGCAAAGAATTTAAACTTCCATCGACTTACCTCTATTTGTATAAAACTCTGGTTCGTTCTCAACTTGAGTACGTGGTGCCTGTTTAGAATCCATATTATAATAAATATATAGAATCGATACAAGCAGAACAAAATAAGTATCTCTGTTGTCTAAATTACCGATGTTTTTATACATATTTACCGTTCAAGGGCTTCTGAGCAAGTATAGATTATTTAGTCTTAAGTGTAGACGCATACAACTCGAAACAGTGCTACTCCACGATCTGTGTCATAACGAATATGACTGCGATTTAATTAAAATGCTTTGTTACAAAGTCCCAACAAGATCACATCCTCGAAGTGAGGGTAAATTATTTGCACTAACTCGATGTCGAGCTAATGCTGGTAAACGATCACCCGTAAACCAAATTGTAAATTGTTATAATTATAATTTTAATAATAAGGATATCATATTATACACACATACACATTAGTAGAAATAATTAAAAAAAAGAAGTCATAAAAACACTGTTAGTTATTAATAATAAATAAATGTTAATTAACTAATACATCTCGATTGTAAGCTAAATTTTAACTTTTAAGATCAACTTGTGGTAAACGGTGTGGATAGCATAATAATTTAAGATTTTTTTTGTATATTTCTTCATTCATACTGTATTGTGCTTTTGTTTGCCCGAATAAATAAAAAAAAACTTGACTAATCCGGGAGTCAAAAGCAAGGTTATGGAAACCCCTTTCAATACGGTTGTTGTAGTACGAAATAATGGAGAAATAATATATCAGGAAGATAATTATATCAAACAAGTGTCCTATTGGGAGGGAAAATATGCTTGTAGTGATCAAGCATATTTAAAAAAGTTTAATAGTATATCAATATTTTCCACTTCTTATATAGTGAAACACAACAGTGCTCGGTGTACAAAATAAAACACCGAACCGGACGCTTTACAAAGTTTGTGAAATTTATAGTTTCATTAAATGTAAAAAATGTTCTAAAAAAGAGTTATAAAGCGTGCAAAGTGGAAACTACAGTAAATTAACTAAACTTAACTAAATTACCACTTACATTTTATCAATTACTTAAAACACAGACAAATATTAATAAAATGAAAAAACGAAATAAAGGTTATAAATTCCATTTATAATTTACACGCACATGTTAACAAAATAAATTTTGTTGTAAAAAAACCAGACTGTAAATACACCACGAATATACTCTGAAAATAATATGTTTTCAGCCAAGAAAAGACAAACAACAGAAGTTGTGGGAAAATGCCTACTGGATTATGAATTTGCTCATCTCAAGGGGATTCATAGAAATTTACGCTTCCATCTACACACCCTTTCTTAGTGTGTCACTTATGTGCGTAAAAGTAATTACAAGGCAGTGAGCGTGCTACATTAACGTATATGATGTTCTACGTATAGCATAATTGTAAAAGTTTGTTTGTACGGACTTTTATATAGTTAAACAAATATGTTAAAATAAATTTGGATTATAATCAGTGATGTAGATAATTAATAAACTAAAATAGGATATTTCTAAACATCACCGTGTTCCAAGTCGAAACAAACACACTCTTCTACTTTATTTATATACAGCATACAAAAATAGATAACATATGTTATGATGTATAATTATATATTATACAATGATTAATAGTGTTTTGTTAAACTCATATAATCCTTTCCTCTTTTTGACGTTATTTAACTCAAACCGAAATATAAAACAAATACGATGGTAACTTTTTGTTTTAGTCTATACGAAGCCAATTCAATTTTCGAAGCAATTTGTTTCCATCAAAGATTTTCATCGCGTTGTATTCACAGGAAGTTGGAGTGTTTCAATATCCAACCAACCTGAATTACTAAACATTTTTATCTTCACAATCTGAAATTGAATAAAATACAAATTGGATTTGAATAGATACCGCAATATTTTCAAATTATATGTGCAGTTGGTTGTATATGGTATAAATACATCATACCTGTTTTAAAGTCTACTTATTATTAACATTTAATTAAATGATACTAAAAATATTTATATGTTTTAATATATTAATTTTACACTCAATATGTTTATGATGGATCCTTCCCAATAAACCTGTTCTGTCCCAGTTCTAAGCCTGGCAACGCACACATAACCCTTTGCTTGCCAACCATTCTCTGTAAAAACTGCATCTGTATTGAACCATTAGTAAAAATAAGTTTGTTAGAAATTTATTTTGTTTTATTTAGAAAGAATTCCATTGAATTTGTTCACAGAAAATGCTGATGTATTTCATAGTCTCAATTGATAGTCACGCTGAAAATGCATAGTAGCATATTTCTTCCATTGAAAATGGTAAACCAAAAAAGATAAAATAAACCTAATATTAAAAAAAAACTGCAAAAGCCAAATATAATATTTTATACAAACTCGTCTTTACGATTTCATCTGCTTAAATTTCTTTATAAAGTCTTCCTTAAACACTGAAAGAACTGTTCGATTCGGATTAATATTTTCTGAGATTAGCGTGTTTAATCCAACAAATAAATTTTTCATCTTAGTATTGTAAGTATAGGCAGAATAGAAAAGAACAGAAATGGAGAGATTGAAGTTGACAAACAGGGCCTACTAATTTTTGCATTCATTAAACGGGAAAATAGTCAGAGTTCAAATTAATTTTATAGTTAAAAAACAAAGCAGAAACAAGAGGCGACCTCAACTGCATTCGAAATAAGAACAAGCGCGTAAGCTTTAGTTTTGCCAAATGAGAGCAAATGTTTAACTCTAAAGAGTCAGTCGCAGTACTACACCACAAAACATTTAACGGCAATGCACGAGGCTGGCAAAATAAAAGTCAACCTAACTAAATAATTGTTAGCACCGTTTTTCTTCGCCTATTTTAAGTTTAAATTAATATGATTGATTAAATGTATTTACTTATATTAATTTAAGGTAACAAATGTTGCCACATAACTCAATAGAAAGTCCTTTGTTTTTTTTATATATTTTATGGCTTGTCAAGACGGCAGCTGTACATGTTTAACGTTTTTTAAATTTAGCTTAGCTTATCAATCTAAAAATTCAGTGCAAAATATGTAAATAATATTATATGTACGTACGTAAAATAAAATGTTGTTATTGGCCCAATATTAATTCCAATGAATATTTTTTGTTTAAGTTATGATCGACCTCAGTACGTCAAAAAATGTTTATTTAATCGGGGTTATGATTTTTTTTTATTTTTGTAGCAAATTGTTACATTGCTTATTGTGTTGTTTATTTGTTGCATACAGCAGCTTCCTAGCAGAAGACCACTTTCATAGTAAATTCTGACAAACACCCCACCGTTGCTTTAAAACGTTACCGGCAAAATCCTCTTATTTATTAGACATATCGTGTCTACCGTGTGAATATGTAAGACATACAATGCAGTATCTTGCATTGTGCTTTGATAATGCATTGCATTTGAAACATTAAGCTTAGGTTTCCTATACTTTAGTTTGTTTTTTAATTGATAACACTTACAGAATTCAATGGAATATCTATTAAAGGCCATAAGTATGTTTTGAAAACTTGAAGTAAGTTACTTATGAAGCTTGTATACAACTTATCAAAAAAAGGTTTAATTTATTCTTTTGTTTCTACGCAGCAGGCAATGTCTTAAGCTACTAAAACAATTATTTAACAAATTAATGGTGGGTACCATACCAGTAAACACTAATGTAAAGGAAATAAATAATAATAACTTGCGTGTTATGAGATGCTGATGGTAAATAGTATATTATATAACGTGGACTAACGAAAGTACCGTGCTAAGAATATTCTAAACCAAACGCATTTTTTTTTATAACAAAATTAGGTTTCTCTCTTATCCTGGAATCTAAAAATTTAAAAATCTTTAGTCATATTTATAGTCTTATAATGAAAATACCGAAATTTATAAATTTTAGAATGTTGTTAAATCGTGGTACTTACGTTAGTCCACGTTTTGTTATAAGGCGGTATAAGTTCAAGAGATGAAGCGTTGCTATTTTAAATTACTAGGCCCAATTCCAAACAGAATCTAATAATTAAAAGAACTAACAATTGTTAAACAAACGAATAAATATCTGTTGCTATGTAGTAGGCAACGTTTTAAAGTACTGAACCAATTCCTACGTCGGTCATTAACGTGTGGCAAACAAGTTAATGGTGGGTACCTTACCACTGATCACTGATTGGCTGAAATATTTTTATTTATCCACCACATCAACGCTTATAGCGGGACTATACTAAACCTTTCGCTTTTTTAATGTATATTTTTTTATTTTTGTTGATGTATATTGAATCTATTAATGTTTGTATTGCAAAAAAATATGAACTGTATGTCATCTTGTAAAGGAGGTATGCTCAAGTTAAATGGTACTTGTACGATTTTATATCAAAATTCTTAACTTTGAGAGATCCGAGATGGTGCGCCAAATACAACATCTATGTTCAGTTTATATGGATTCGTTCAAAATAAATTTTACTTTTTTCTCTATAATTGGACATACAACACATGTATAGCTTAATATCAAATACAATTGGGGGAAAATACAGTTCTAGACCGACATACAGGCGCGTTTTTGGAAAATAGCACAAATATGTATAAAACGCATCGGTATGTATTTATCGATATGGATCTGGAAGGGCAAGCTAACTATTACCCAACTTTTTTCCCAAATATTTCGTCGGTGTAACATACTCAGGGTAATTAGTGCATCGCCAACGATATTGAAGGAAAGTTCTTGGTACTCGACTGCCATCATAATTATGTAATAAAATTAGATGCATAGTTTTAGTCGAAGTGTAACCGTACAGCGCGGTGCCTACACAGCTGAAAATGTCGCAGGTAATCGACGTCCCCGTCACTCCGGCCATGCCGTGTTTGGTAGGGAATATAAATATATTCTATAAATTGCGTAATATTTTTTTAAACTTTATATTATGTTTACTAAGTGGTAAAACAATTTTTATTTTTATTAATAATTTTATTCTTCATATATTTAAAAAAAATATATATATGATCCCCCATATATCAATATGGAAAGCGACTTACAGGTCACCCTGTATAAACAAAAGGTTTTAATTTATTTTTATCTAGTAATCTCATAACTACGATACGAGTTTCTAGAATCTAAAGAAGATTGTAATATTTTATTACGAAAAGCATGGTAAATAAAAGAGATAGTTAGTTCAGTGGTCAAGTAAAGAATGGAATGTAAAGGAAGTGTATAATAATAACTTGCATGACGTGATGTGCTGGGTAGAAATACCATTGCAAGTTCAACAGATCATGTATTGCTATTCCAAATTACTAGGCGTAATCCCAAACAGAAGTTAATAATTAAAAGAACTAATGATTTCCAAATATAGTCGTTATGTTAATAAAAATACCTTTACTCGAAAAATCGATATAACATAACATACTAGATATAAACCCTCTTGTACATTCTCGAAAGCTCTCAAAAAGCAAAACTACCTGACTTGTTACAAATACTGTCGCAGTTGTTACTAACTTTTTTAATATAAATATTAACTTACGCAGTCTTTGAGTAGTAAAGTAACAAACTATTATATTCTTAGTATTTAATATAACAAAGAAATAGTTCTAGTTCCCGAAACATTAATTTGATGTGCTTTAAAAAACATATGTATTAAAATGGAAACGTCTTTTATGGCGTTGTATATTTTAATATTTGATATAACAATAATATAAGTAAAATATAGTATATTTTAGAATACTGTGTCTATTATTTTCTGTTCAAGTTTTTTATTCTGGCGGCACTCCCGAAGTGCAACCCCTTGTTTTATTATATTTTATTCCATGGATAATGATCATGATGACATACTTATTTTCTGTCTAGTATATTATTCATATAAAATAAAAATCTAAAAAATTGCAAAATATAATTTAAATAGTTTCTGGACCATCACACACATAAATTTCTGGATGTTGACGGTATGTTAACAGGCGTACTTCCTTTAGTTCGATATAAACACTAACTGCAATAATGTAATAAAGTAAAATTAATTAACATTTATAGTATTACGTTTTTATAATACGAAAAGGATAATTGTATACCAAAATTTATACGAGTATATTACCTCTTAGTCGTGATGACGAGACATAAAATGCCTTCGTTAAGAAATATTCGAACTTACTAGATAATAGTTAAAAATAAGTAAAATAAGATTATTTTCTCAGAAAGTTACAAAAGGCTGACTATTTAACTCCCACCTAGGCGCAATAAAAAAATTACCCAAATATATACATGGGGTCTTGAGTGACCCCAAACAAATATTGGGAAAGAAAAACTTTAAGAAACTAAAACATAACTGGAATACTATATCTACCTCTCTCTCTTTACTCTCGAAACTAAATGTTTTTGGCATCAACTTAAAAAAAATTACTAATCAGTCTTATCAGCGGATTCTTCTGTTCTGCATCTGACGCAGTAAGCCCTCGAGTGTTGCTGACAAATAAATTCATCACACTTGAAGCATTTTTTTTGCAGTTTTTGTCGCTCTTTCTAAGACATGATGAACTGCGCCCGCGCTTAACTGTCGATTATTGACCCGTTTTTGGTGATTAGCACTATTGTAATTACTAATTATTTTTGGTTTCTCAGTGCCGGCTGTTGTTTTGTCAATGGCGTTATCATTGTGCATGGTAGAAAGTACAACAATAGCTTTCTTTGGCTTAAGAACATATGAGACTATAGTCAATTAATTATAAAATCCGAAAACTGAACTACATGGTGGTCTATTTTAGTTCCCCAAAATTTCAGTTGGAATATCAGGCTTCCTTTTATTTAAAGTGCCAACAGGTGTCAATTTATATTTAGGCGTTAACAACTCAGTCAGTTTTGTACTTGTGTATGTTTCGACCGCTACACTTTATTGATTCAACGAGACGTTTTACAATCTCAAATGGAGAATTAGATATCTAATATTCTCCATCTAGTGGATTAAACTTCAAACTTGCACAAGTAATATGTTTTCGAGTCCACTATGGCTTGTAATTTTATTCCATACATATTTGGTTTGTATAGGCATGTAAACCTTCCCTCTAAAGCAATCACGAACACCAATCAACTGTTCAACAATTGTTACATTCTCGTCGGGGCAATTAACAGTTAAAAAGTTGCTTACTATAATTTGACACCAATATCTTCCAATATCCAATATCTATATTATCAATTTTTAGTCTTTCCTTTTGACCTGACGTATTATCAAACCGCAGACATCTCAACAAAAACAGAAAACATTTATAAGACATTGTTAGCCGAAACATTACTACGTCTGATCCATCTTGTGCCCAAAACTCAATAAAATTCAAGTGCGACGATTTTAGGGCTTCAACAGTAAAGACTTATCCCAAAAATGCATTCGTTTCCGTATCATCTCATGAGTCTGCATCACGATCTCTTCCGAACTTTTCTTTACTTTATTCATATACAAATTGGTATTTGTACCAAAAATTCAATAATATCACTGTCAAAGAACAATTGGAACCATTTAAGGGAATATTTGGCGTTTCTTGCACACTCTTTGACTTCTGGTAAGTGAAGAATAATATTTTGTGCTCAGGTCATTACTGCGTTAGATGGTGATACTTTAGACCATTTCACTTTCGGGCCATTTCTTCGAGTTTGTCGAGATAAAAAATAGGTACCTTCCGATGGTTCAGGGATGTCGTGAATATCTTCGGATTCTTTAATTTCGCTTTCTGAATCATGGACACTTTCAATAGCAGCATCATTTACCATTTCGTCTTCCGAATCCAAACCAGTAACATCTTGAACTTCATCGGACACTCCGTCCAGACATTCCAATATTTCTCTTTTATAAGACATTTAAAATCAATAAAAAACTGAAACAAAAGGAAAAAAAATCAAAATAAACTCAAAAACACAAAAAATTACGCAGTAGTAAACACATATAATTAATTAATTAACAATTTACTAATACAAACTAGAAGAAAACACAATAGTTAAAACTTACCTCCTCCAAAAAAAGTAACGTAACTGGTCAAATGGAGTCAGCTCTAGAGAGTAGCGATACGTGGGCAGTGCGCACATTAGTCGCGTTCATAACGCGTGCGCAGTGCACACGCTTTGATGTTATAGACTAATTTGCGTACCCCGCGAGGAGTGAGGAAGCTATAAAGAGCGTGAGCGCACTCTAATCACTGTAAAACATTTTTTTTAATTTCGAGTGGCCTTGAGCCCGTGTACCTAATTAAGGGTTAAATAATTTCAACACCTAACGACTGAATCGATTTTTGAAAATTTAGTAGGAACAATCCGGAAATATATCGTAACAAGTGAGAAAAAATAGATTTTCTTTTTTACAAAAAAGAAAATTATTAAAATCCGTATTCAGAATCTCCTCTTCTTTGAAGTCAGTTAAAATAGGACTTAAAAGCTTAGCATTTTAATATCTCTTTAAATATATTTTCCTTTAATTCTCCGCTAAGCAGGTACTAACTAATAGATTGTACTCTGTAAAATGCAATTTAAAAGGCAGTAATTATGCCAGCGGGCGGACTATAAATTCATTACAGTTAACCATTAGTCCATTTCAACACACACCTGGCCACTTACTCCAGATATTTCTCTAGAAACGTGCTCAAGTAGAAATATTGTACATCTAAAGTGCCAGTGTAAAAATAGACTAGAAATGTAAACCATATGGTAGTTTTTACAGTATATATAGGGAGATTATATCATTTCAAGATAGTGATTAGAACTTGGGTGAAATAAATAATCATTGCATCTTGCTGAAATATTTGGTAGACATCATAATAACAACATTATAACCCCCATATAGACAACATTATAACCCCAACTAATGCATAAAATTTCAAACAATTATTGCGTAGTTTACGAATCGCGTCCATGACTAACCGGTTTTTTCAATAAAAATCACCAACACAATGGCATGAATACGGTTAAATGCCATTATTGGCTTAAAAAATAATAAATTCAAATTTAAAAAAATATATTTTTTTAATTAAGCTTCTATAGCCGCATAGTGTTCTTAAAGACGACTCACACAAGCCCAAACGCGATGGGTTTGCATCGTTTAATTTGAGAGTTCCTATGGCCACATTCCAGCTCCAGCATCAGATTAGATTAATCCTATCATAATATTGTATTATCACGCGATATACACACTCTTGCAAAATTTCAACTCAATCCGAAACCAGAAAGTGGGTCAAATTTAAATTGTAAGATTCTATGCACAGACAACTTACAGTTGAAACTAAATAAAAGCTTATAAAAAGGCAAATATACCTGGAGCGACCCTATAATGCTCCGGTCGGCCGGACTCGGCTTATTTTATAATTTTATATACATGCATAAATAAGCATGCTATTTGCTATTGAATTTGAAAGCATTTTAATAATGCCCAGCAAACATCGTGTTTTTATTAATCAATCGATTATTTTCGATGTTTATACTTTTTTATGGCAAGGGAAAAGAAAAGGACATTGGTATGGTTTTTTATAACTAGAATTTTTTTATGGGCTATGTTAAATGATAGATGAAAAATGTACCCGCCTCCGTAGCTGGGTCGTGGGTTAAAATCCCATGGGGTACAAGAAATTTGTATTGTTGTTTCTTAGTTGGATTAAGGAAATGCAGGCTGATCACCCGATTGCCTAAAAAGAAAGATGATCCATGCGTCGGATGGGCAAGTAACTCGGTCCTGATCTCTCTCCGATCGTGTCGGATATCCGTTCCACGGGGCTTTGAGAGTGAAGAAACCGAGAGCGTACCTGCGTCTGCGCGTACACTTGTACACTATAATATCTCCTGCGCAGTTAGCTGATCTCTGGGAAGATTGGCTCACGTGATCGAAATTCGATCAGGAGGATTTTACTTTAGATGAAAAATTTAAGGGTGGACCAAGAAAAGAGGATTTCTCAATAATATCTAATATCCTACAAATATTATATATTATATATAATAGTGGAAACATAATTTAACTAATATATAATGAAAAAACACCGGATTGCACTGAGGGAGTGCCGGCAGAAGTGGAAACTTGATCATAAAATAAAAAAGTAAAAAAAAATATAAATAAAATAATATAAAACTTTAATATAATTGAAATTATTTTGATATATTATAAAATACAATATTCATTTATAGCGCTATCGTACAAAACATTTATACTACATTAAAAATTTAACAATTCCGAACTCCGTCTCACAAATTTTAGAATAGGCAGCTTGTCCTGACGCGAGTATAACTGTTTTTACCCATCCCAAAAAGAGCTCAAACCCGCTAAAGAAAGTTTCACTCCAGAAAATCGGGGAGTGGTTGTATCCTGTCAAACCTGTTTAATTAAAGTAATTTATGGAAGTACGTGTACCAAACTCTTCGATCCGATGTGACGCCTTCCCTTTTTTGTGTTCCTGTCACTGCGTCAGATCCTCGAATGGAGATTCATCATTCACAAGGGCAACCCAAAAACAATGCAATGTCATTGCATTGCCATTGAGTTGCTATTTCATTAATAATAATTAGATTTAGCTTTTTGACGAAAACTGGTTGACATTATATAATTTATCGAATCCTTTCATCTAGAATCATACAAATTGATCATAATTATGAGGTGGTAGAGCATAACATCTTTTTACAGCTTTTGCTGCACTTCTGCGGTTGCGCTCGCCCTGGGAAGTACAATCGCTTTTTATAATATAATATGCATGACTTTTGGGGATGCCGGATGGCCATGTCAACCCTTTTTTCCACTCCTTTTCCTTCCAAATCATTAATCCCTACCCATCCTATCCAATAAACCTATTCTATCCAATCTCCCAGGTTGACAACGCAACCGCGATTCAATGTTGCGAGTGTCTATGCTTACCATCAGGTGAACCATCTGCTCGTTTGTCTTCATTTCCAAAAAAAAAATAATAATACTTTATAAATACAGCACCATTTCATCTTAAACAGCTTACGATTCAATTCCAAAGGAAGTTTGCAACTAAATTTCCCACTACTAAATTTAGAGATATATTCACCTTAATAAATGCGCTCAAAGGTTTTATTTTAGCCTTTGTTATGTACGTTTATTAAATACAAAAAAATATATTTTTATTGTTCATTTTCAAACACGAGTGGACAGATGTCTTAGCAGAACGTGCTTAAGAGTAAAAATTCCACGGGTCTGTTTTATACAAGTGTTTAAAAAACAAAAGCATTCATTAAAGGTGATAATACACTTTTCGATTAGACCTCTTTAAACTTTATTACAGACGACCTTATTAGATAACTTAAAGTCAAAATTTTAATTTAAAAATGCTGAATATTGTTAGGATTTATATCGTACAACACAAGTCTACATCATATTTTATAACTATTACAAGTTTACCATATAATGAATAGATACTAATATTGTTACAAAAATGTTTCTATGTTTGAACGTTCGTAATTTAATTTCGTAGAAATGGGAGCTAAACCCTCCCATCTATGAGAAATTTAAATCAGACTTGACGCGAGTGAAACGACACTAAGCAGCTAGTTTAATATTTACCTTGTCGGTAGTAGAACCTGCATCGTCACAACAAATCACCAGT
Source organism: Graphium colonna (assembly GCA_025505425.1). NCBI lineage: Eukaryota > Metazoa > Arthropoda > Insecta > Lepidoptera > Papilionidae > Graphium > Graphium colonna. The sequence continues at coordinate 12,206 of JAOCPS010158980.1, forward strand.
GTAGTACCGAGTTATAATGGACTACTTACACAAATATTTAGAAGGATTTAGCCTAGCTTATCTATACTTATAAAACTAAATGGTTCCTTTGTTTGGATGGATGAACGATGATCTCAGAAACGATTAGTGTGAATTGATAAATTATTTTTCCGTTGGGTAGTGCACTTATGGAAAAGGGTTTTAGGTTATAACATACACTGACCTAAAGAAGCGGACCTCCAACAAAAAATGTTGCATAAACAAGAGTTTACACGGGCCAAGCCACTGGAAGCGACTGGTATATAATAAAAACGATAATTTACTTACTTTGTTTCGTCTATCAATAATTCAGAAACTACGCAGTATTATCCATAACTCGATTAAACTCTACATCTGCATAGCAATATATAGAAACTTCATTATTATTGCAGAAGCTGGACAACCTAATCGCATCGAAAATTGCTTGATTGAATCGTAGAACTTACGTCATACTTGAAACTATTTCTATTTTTTTATTAGCCATTTGATATATACCCAAACCAAAGGTGGACTGGTAGCTTAATTTACATTTTACTACCATGCCGAGCCAGTGCAGGAGCCCGCGTTCTTGACTTTGAACGTCGCTAATATATTAAATTCAATCTATTGAAGTACAACTACAAAAATGAAGATTGAAACCACAGCTGCGGTATGTATTAATTTTATAAAATTAAAAAAAAATAAATTTAACCTTAGTTAGTAAATAATTGATACTTTTGTAACCTTTTTTCCTAAGTAGTTTCATAGGCTAGGTAGCAAGGTGTTTCAATATAAAAAATAATCTATTAAATAAGGCTCAATTTTCTTGCAGAATCAAAGTTTACTAGCAGAAAATACTGAAAAACTTTTAAATATAACACCAGATGACAGAATCGAGATACTAAAACATTACAATGTGACACCGAAAGAACTTCAAGATATTGTAGATTCCATCCAAGCTTGGTATGAGAAACAACCGCATTTACCTAAGGGACATTTAGGTAAGGTTTTTTTATTCCTTTTCATTGTTTTTTAAAAAGGAAAGAACGTTTTTCTTTATAAACAGAATCGATTGTTGTTCGTTTATATCCCTAAAACTCAAAAACGTCACTACCGCTTTATTTATTTTCGTGTTAATATGATTGTACTAGTTCAGTGTAGGTGTAACAATAAATTAAGGAAAAATCCTCAACATACAAGTAAAATCTTTTGACAGTAACGATGTCAACATTATAGAGTGTGAAGTTATGTTTAACAGTCTTTCCGTTATAATTTTCCAATACAAGAACAAACTCTGCATTTGATATAATTATTTAAGGATTGAAGCAAGACGTTTGTACGTAGATGATACTACAGTCAACAGCTTGTCTTTGACTTAATGCTATCATTGACAATAAAAAATGTTTTTAAATTTGAACAACTTTACAGATTTTATCGCGATTTATTTAAAACTTTATCACTCGACGTTTCGAACCCTTTACAGCGTTCACGGACACGGGTAGGTAATTTAAAAATGTCTAATATTGGCATAAAATCTCAGAAACAAAATAAATAATATTTCTTCCATATCGCCTGAAAAACAATGCCTTGAAGTGTGCATTACTTTCAAAAATATTTTATACAAACAAGATTCAATGATCATTCGTATATATTTTGGGACATAACTTTAATGTATCGACTTATTGAACAAATTATTTTTATGTTAAAATAGTAGTCTTTGATGACAAGTGCAAAATAGAACCTATATAGAACCCAAATGTAAAAAATGCATCTAACATTTATTTAATTAAAATTTAAAACGAAGGAAGATTTTTTTCTAATCCTTCATGGACAATATTAAAAACGTTTTAAAGGATAATAAATTCTTTTTCTCTATTTTAAATAAATATTTTATTAAGATATTTCATAAAAACAAATAAAAACTTGTATTCAAATCTAAAACCTGTCCAACCATATGTAATAGGAGTTGATTAACCTGTTTAACAGAATCTTCAAACTCGAATCTCAACATACTTTTGACAAAGATTACCTATCCACTATAGATTCATAAATTTTGTAGGGAATTTTGTAGGATGTGATTTAAATGTTATAATCGATGTTTTAACATTTGAATAATTTTAACGCGTGTTTGGTAGTCAAGAATACGTGGTGGACTATGCCCAATACCCTCTGTCTAGAGGAGGCCTTTGCCCAACAGTGGGACAAGATAAAAATAGGCTTACTTTACTTTTTTTTTACTTCGATGCCTCAGGAAATTGTAACGCGTATAAATCGTATGAATAAATACTTAGACCAAATATGATACATATCAATATTATTTCTAAGACTTACGCGAATATTTGACATTTTAAATTTAACAACTTTACGGATTTTATCGCGGTTTATT